>PPHD01007789.1:0-22584 GCA_002909625.1 Bambusicola thoracicus
TTTTAAAAATTTTATTTTATATATTATTTATTTATTTATTTTGGTAAGATGGTGTGACTAACATACTTTCCAAAGCATATTACCCGGGATTTTTTACAATTTCTTTTTGGCCAAGAAAATGCATTTAAAAAACAACAACAACAAACAAACAAAAAGAAGCAAACAAACAAACAAAATCAATGACAAAAAATACACAACAGCAGCAAAAAAAAACCAAACAAACATGCACACACATGTGGCGACTATTAGATATCTGTCTGTGGACATTTTCAACTTCTTTCTATTTTCTCAGTAAAAGACAAGATCAAGTGCAGAAACTTGCAAATGAGGAGGAATAACCCCATGTATTGGTACAACTTAGGGGATGACCTGCTGGAGAGGACCTCTGTGGGTTACTACTTGGGTTTCCTGGACAACAGGTTGGCTATTAGCCGGCAGTGTGCCCTTGTAGTCAAGTAAACCAATGAGATCCTGGGGTGCATTAAAAAGATTAAGGCCAGCAGGTTGAGGGAGGTGATCTTTCCCCTCTACTCTGCCCAAATTTTGATTAATGTGTCCCCCTCAGGGCTCTGTATTCAAAAAAAAGACAGGAATCTCCTTGAAGGAGTCCAGCAGAGGTCCACAAAGATGATAAAAGGCCTGGAGCGTCTTCCTTAGGAAGAAATGCTGAGTAACCTGAGTCTGTTCAGCCTGGGGAAAAGCCTGAGAGGGGATCTGATTAATGTTTATAAATATCTGAAGAGTGGGAGGAGGCAAATGGATGAGTCCAGGCTCTTCTTGGTGGTGTATACTGATAAGACAAGAAGCAATGGCCTAAAACTTGAACATAAGAAGTTCCATTCAGACATGTGGAAAAACTTATTTATATCAAGGGAGATGGAGCTCTGGAACATGTTGCCCAGAAAGGCTGTGGAGTCACCTCTATGGACATATTCAAGACCTGTCTGGATGCTTACATTTGTGACCTGTTGAAGGGAATGTGCTTTCACAGGGGAGTTTGAATTGATGATCTCTTGAGGTCCCTTCCAGCCCCTGCAGTTCTGTAAATCCGTGTTTCTCCAGCATATGCCCACATCCTCCAATCATAGCAAATGCTTGAAAATGATGAATACAGTACAATAAAGCAAACAATTCACTCTGCTTAATATCAAAAGTGTCAAGTATTTATATTCTGGCATACAGGTTGATAGCCCAGTCTACAAACTGAATGAATGTTGCAGTCCAAGAAGACAGGAGTACCAGTACAGACCTCATAAAATGAAAAAGCCTCAAATATTCCAACATCACAGAAAAAGTCCCTCCAGAGCCTGACAGATTTGCAGTAGAGATTTGAATTACACCTTAGAAAGATTGATATGATGTATAGAAAACACCTGGTGCAATTTTGTCATCACCAGTATCAAAGTATAAGAACTTGGCTGCTGGTCATGATTTTATAATTTTGCTATCAGTATTCCATATCATAACATCATGTAAAGCATGGGTAATTAAATAGTTATTTATCCAGTTCTGTGGACTGATGACTTCCCAGATACCTGCCTCTCAGAAGAGAAGAACTACATATCCCAGGGGACTTCATGGTCAGAGAGGAGGATAAGTCACGGGAGGAAGTGTGGGATCTCACTCTCTGGCTTGAGCTCTTTCTTGCTGCCTGGCAGTGTGTGTGGGTGTGCTCCCCAGTTGTGCACCTTCAGTTCAAAGTAGGCTTTTCTATTATATTGCGTTATCTTGTATTCTGATATCACAGTTAGTAAAATAAGTTTTCCTCCTTAGATTGTTTCTACTTTTTTGTTTCCTTTTTGGAAAAATCTCCTTATCCTTTCCCATTTTGGGGGCCAGGGGGGCCATGGGCCTACTGCCCCCCTGTCACGGGCATAGATTGATCTATGTGACACTGCTATGAGGTAGGACAAATAAGAAGCTATGTCAACTATGCCTAGAAATGGACTGTAGAAGGAAGGAGTTTGAATCCATTAGAGAAGTTGCTTTATACAGTTTCTATTAAAGGCAAACCTCAAATCTAATTTATCAAGAAAATTGACTTTGTTCTCTTCTATCTCTGGTCACCTGCCACAGTGACATTTACCCAAAATAACCAGGAGCCTGTAAAAACAGGGCATCTTTACTTGTACTTTCCTTGGAAACATCTATCAAGAATTATTCTTCTGTATTACTTAGTCTCCTCTGAGATATACAGAAGGCCTAATTTTCGTAGTTCATCCTTAATATAATTCAAGAGGACAATAACATATCAGTACCATCTCCGTATGTTAGCACTGTACAATCAGAACACAATATCACAGCCTTTCATTTCCATTGTTCATGAAACTAGAGAGAATGTTCTTGTTCATAGCCAGCATAGCTTTAAAGATACTATTAGATGCTGTCTGAGTGCTGCCTATCTATACTCTCAAATAAGAACAAGAAAAGTTGTATTTCTTCCACAGAGAGAAGAAAAACACCCCCATTACATATTTTATTTGTTGTAGGGATAAGAAAAATTAGGCTTTATCTCATTTTTTCACTTTAATTCTTATCCTTTGTTTAAAGATTGCTCAAAATGGTTATGAAGAAGCTTTAGGTTGAAATTTGGTTAGATATTTTTTAGTTAGTTTTGTTTGTTAACTTCTATGCTGAATTTTTCCGTTCCAGTTTGTAAATGCCCAAATTAACTGTAAACTGCGTAGATTCCCTTTGTACACCTTGGAAGAAAAATGCATTTTCAATTTTTTGCACTTAATAACCGAAATTTTATCAACAGCTGTGAACAGAAAAATTTTGAAACATCTATTTAGATTTGAGCATTTACAAACACAGACGTGCAAGTCTGTTCAGATCACTCTCCTCTACTTAACAAAGATGAATGAAAACTTTAGTACATATTTATGAAGTGAATTTTACTGTGGTATTTCACTTTTTATTCCTGTAATAAGATATCTCAGAGCAGAGCAATTCACTTTGTGATGGAAGAGCAAAAGAATACCTTAAATTAAGCATGTTCATTAGGAAAACATTCCATAAAATAAATCATAATATGTCCATATCTTAGTTTCAGAGGGAAAGAAGGAGGGAGTAGAGCAACTTTTAATATTTGTATGTAAAAACTGTAGTAGTTAGGCACTGATCTGCTTCAGTAGAAGCTAGTGATAAAACTCCAAACTCATGGTTCATAACTCTTTGCCAGAGGTGGCTTACTCAAACTAAATTACTTGGCTGTGACAAAAGAGGAAGAAACAGTGTGAGTAAAGACTCTTCTGTAGAGGTAGTCTCTAGAAGTTACATATGCAACATCTCTAACTTGTTGATTACATTCCTTATTATGCTCATGTATTTTAATAAACATGAATTTAGCTGGTAAGCAAGAAACAGGTTGATTTAGTTTATCTGGTTATTTCTGTAGGCATCTTGAACTTTCTAACAAGTTTTTCTTTCCCACAGTATTTTGAGCTATCTCCTGACCTCTTTGTCTTTTTTCTTTTATTCCCCTGAAAATTTGACATGCATGGTGCAATCAGAACAGTAGTCTCTTAGTTCAGTGCCAAGACAAGACTGCAGCTTACATGTTGGACTCTATTTAGTTTCTTTGTGTTCTGCTTTTACCCAGGAAATCCTTGTATCCAAATTAATACCTTTTCTGGTAGTTTCTGTATTCTTAATATTTTCCTTCTCATAGCCTCATGAAATACTTTAGCTATCTCCCTCTGCTCTTCTATCTACATGTCAATTTATTAACATGTGTTATTTACTCCTGTGGGTGAAGCTGAGTATGAAGTCTGAATTTTAGCTTTTATTTTTTAAATCACAAGTCAGATAATTTCCATAATTAAGATGTATATTAATGTTCTATTGCCATAAAAAAGTAACATTTGTATGCAAAGCATACAACTGTTCTGATCAGTTCCAGTTGATTTTAGACTGTGAGCTTACTATTAAAATGCAGTATTCAACAGATCAGGTTTCAAGTGACTACACTCCTTGTATTTTTCATATTTTTAATAAAAATAATAATAGATACTGCTAAACTTGGACAAATACTTGTCACATACTTAATAGCACATTGAAGAACACAATGGAATATACATTAACTGCAGCTAAAGACAGAATTTCATCCCTAGCATTTTATTATGATTTTGACAACTTTTCTGTCCTTTGATTCCCTTGTTTTGTCTAACAGTAAGGTAATGTAAACCCAACTCAGTCTAAATATGCAAATCAACTTCAGAAGAATTTACTTTTGATCCTGAGGATTAATAATGTATATGCTCTGGTTGAACAGGAATATTCTCCAAGGCAATTACATTTTCAGTGGGCATTCTGAGAGTCCAGTTTATATCCTGTTTTTTAATTCCTATGAGTCTGTTCACCCTGGTTGGTTCCCATTTACTTGTCCTCATTCAGAGATTTAACAGTTGCTGCCAGCAGATTGCAATACTGGATATAGCAATGTGAACTGGTACCAATCAATTTGTTTTAGAGTCCTGCTTAGAACAGGAACAAATAAGAAATATACAGAGACAGTTTGCTTTTGATCAATAGTTTTAGGTTTTAATTGAAAGATTTTGGTGTCGAGCATGTTTGAGTCTGTTCACCTACTACCAGAATAAATTTTGAGTAGATGCTATGAATTTACATTGTAGACTCCCATATGCTCTTGCAAGGCAGCTCTTAATGTTTCAGAGCTGTTGTTAGGCAGTCCTTTTAATTAATTATATGAGAGAAATCAGACTGAAAACCTTTTCTTTCCTGTTTTATCATTAATTATGATTATAATCAATGAAATGTTACAGTGAAACAGATAATGAAACATCAAAAATGCATACTCGCTGTCCATCTTCCATTTTTTACTATTACTTCCATGCTGTGAAGAGCACAGCTAAGGACTGCTTAGCGTACATAAAAACTTATAGCAATGCCAGCTTGATACTGTGTGGTGTAATAAGTGTCAGAAGAACACAGTATACACAAGGAGACACATTTGTGACTTCTGTAGTTTTTCATTTTTATAAAAATTAAACCAATGCATTTTTACAGGAATGGTTCATCAGTTACATCAGAGCAATGCTGTAAATTGCAAGCTAATCTTAGGAAATATAACCAAGCAGATTTCGTTCTTCAGTCTCAGAACAGATTTCGTTCTATTTTTTTTTTTTTTTTTTTTTTTTTTCCCACTACTGAAAATGTTTTTCTTTCCTTCATGAATACAATCTCAGGCTTTTCCTTCTTCAGCTCAGAAAGGATCCCTGGCATTGAGCAAAGTGCTCTCTTGTCCAGAACTCCCATAAAACAGACATTATTCACCTGTTAAAAATGATTATAATGTTTACTTTATTGTTTAAAACACCTTTGCTTATGACTTAGTTAAATTGGGATACATTTTTGAGCATGTGAGCAATTTTGACCGAAGAATCTCTCACATATGAATTCTTATTCATCTGTTAACTAGGATATGTCATCATAAATTTTCTGTTCTTTCTAAATCATGACATTATATTGTACTTTCTGAATTGATTTATACAGATCTTCATGAGAAGAGATGCTATAGATAGTATCAATCAAAATCAATTAATAACAAGATTTTGTTGCTGTTGTTGTTTTCATTTTTTTATTGACTGTATAGCACTGAAGCTGATATGAGATTTCTTTTTCCTGAATGTGATTACTAATGTATTTAGGGTGTTCTCCGTATGCCTAGCATAATGAAAGATTTGCACATTAGTCCAATGTTGAAAGAATTACAACATTTTTGAGTACATTTATCAGCAAGAAAAGACATATTGTATTTATTAGAACAGAGCATTAGGTAATTTTACTGTAAAAGGGAGAAAACCTAAGCTTAAAAGAGAAAAAAAATATTCCATATGTTATTCCAGTTAGAAAATTGGCCTTAATTTGTTAAATTACGTAAGCTGAAACACTTTTTCCTCAACTTTTGACCTGACCTGACTGTCAGAAATCTTGGATGAATGTTAAGAGAAAAATGCAATAACAAATCAGAAAGAAAGACTGATTGGATGGGAACTGTGCAATGTTCATCAAAATTCAGTTCACACTATTATCATAAAGGTAAAAAGTGCTTGTGTGGGACCATGGATATTAACAGCGGGGAAAAAAAAATAGAAGAATTAAAAGGTAGTTCAAGATACATAAGACAGATTCTGAACCTGTGTAGATTTGTCTGTCTCCACTAGCATAAGAAAAATCAATTAGATTTATACCACCTGAAATTTTTATTTCATTACAGATTTGTTGTCATGTTCACCTACCTTCATTGCAATTCACTCTTTCAGTGCTGTACAACCAGACTATGATAGCTTATGCTTCAGTTATTCCTATGCACAACCTCAAAAAGAGAAATAACATGATTATAATTTCCATTATATTGTTGACATAAGTTTTGCATTAAGAACTTGGTAACACAAAAGAAATGCACTGGAATTTCCTGTTTATGCTTCTACACTGGAACAATATAGTCTAAGAAATACAGATTTCTTGAATGAACTTTGCAAAAATAATTGCCACTTACAAAATCTCATGTTCTGACCTTTAAGAAATGGTTTTCATGGACTTGGAGAGCCTTGTTAAATCTATTGGGACACTTTCAAAGTTTGAATAGAAGTCCTGAAGCTCAGGAAAATTGAAGTTTCTATGATTCAGTCAAAAAATAAATTGGAAACACATAATAACATTGATAGCTGTGATTACTGGCCAGCACGGTAAGCTTATGGGGCTATTACACAAGTTTGAAATTAATTTGTATTGGGCTCATTTGGCTAGTAACTTAATTCTTGGAATTAAAGATGAAAATCTCTGTTGAAACTTTGCTTCTTCTTGGGATGTGGTGGAGAAAGTGGAAAATATATATAGATGTACTGAAATGTAAATTGCGAGATGTTTTGTGTTTCATGAAGAAAAATGACTCTGTCATTTAATCTATAAAATGAATCACTGTGTATTCCCACTACTTTTATCCTCTCCTTACTCTGAAAGGAAACTATTCCTAATGCATTGTAAACAGTTACTGATGGGATGGAATAATACTGTGCTACAGAAGGTATTACATTCCTTGTCATCAATGACAAGCAAAGGTAGGAACAAAAATTCTATTTTTTTTCATTTATGTAAATGCCAATTAATTCCACTATATTTAGTGGGATTACTCCTAAGCTTCACCTGTATAGGTGAGATAGAAATCTAACTACAAAAAATATGGAAGTGAGGAAGTATGACGGACCATAAAATATTAACTTAACAAACCTTTTATTATTCCTCTATCAAGAAGCGCTTCATAAGCCTCTGGTATATACATTATGATGGCTCCTTTCTAATCAGATGAAGATATAACTTATACAAGAGTCCTAATCAAGAAGTAAGCACAATTAAAATGCCAACATTTCTATGACAGATTGCAATATCTTTCTGGTCTATTATACCAGTAATTCAGGCAACAAGAGACAAAGATCTGGTTAAAGAAAACAGTAGCAAGTTCTAAAACCATATGCTATGATAGTTCCAATAAAGCCTTAGGAATGTTTCCTGTCAAAAGTCAGTGTATTTAATTGCTCATTTTTCAGTTGTAAAATACTCATGAGTAAGTATATTTAACACATATTTATAGCTTTGAAAAACCCTTATATTACTGTGCCAATAAGATCAAGACCTAGTTGTCAGAATTCATATATAAACATTATTTCTGAAGCGTTATGTCCCCCAGAAGGGGGAGTTACAGTCATGTTACTACTGATAGTTCATTTTGTCTGTTGTTAGTACAGTTTATAATAATTTATTATTACTATTACTATTATCTTTAGTAGTAGTAGTAGTAGTAGTAACCATAAACATAACTATATTGGCTTGTGGTCAATAGTTCTATTTTCTCTAATGTTACCTATATCAATTTCTTAATCATGTACAGATAAAGCAGAATAGCATGTCAACAGATGCTACTAAAGAAGATTAAGATCTTTGACAACCCTCAGATGTAAAATGTCTCTTCCTACAATCTGTTCCGAAATCTATTTAAAAATTTCCTTCTTGACTTCTCTGATTTATGATTCAGTTTGAGCCATAATTCAGAATACTAAAACTGTCTCAGTGTTTATGTTTCATTATAAACAGAATGTATTTACTCCTTATTTTTTCTAATGTTTGTGGCAGAGAGCCAGTTGGGAAAGTTACCTGCATACAACTTCCTGTCCATTTCATTTTCAAAATCTCTGGAAGGAGAACATTCTGCTTCTAATAGCTGCAAGTATGCCAGGTATGCTGACTTTCATGTTGATATTGAGCTGAAAGAGGATTTAAGAGTGAAAATACAAGGACTCAAAACTGTGGCCAGCCTCTGGGACACAGGAAATTAGATCTACTCAGTGCTGCATCAAGGTCTGCTTGTGTAGAACAAATTCATTCTTAAAAATCATTTCAAGATGCTAAACCAGAAAGTGAATCAAGATTGATCAAATTTGATATAACTACCAAGTGATATCTGCAGAGAACTAGTAAAACATTAGAATCACAAACTTAACAGAGTATGTGTAAGCAGTGCATATATAAAACCTGAGTGCTTTAGCAGTCCTTTAGCTGGTATGAATTCAGCAAATCCTGCTACCAAGCAAAGTGCCCAAGCCTCAGTAATAATTCCCAACTGCATTTCTGCTTCCCGACAGAGGGATCAATGTTAAATGCCTGAGATGGCTAGCTCTAGAGAGCTCTCAGAAACATTTACTAGTTTAACTCTAAAACCCAGCTCCAAGGAAATTTAACCCATGGAAATACAGTTGTCAACCACATCAGGTACTGAGGTTAATCCTGCAGGTAAAAAAGTTGTTGTGAAAATTTCATCCTTAATTCATGGCTCTTATTGAGATTTCAGGTGAAATGTACTAATTAGAAAGAGATAATAGATTGTTAACATTAAGCTAAAACTATATGTGGTATGGTTAGCCTTTGTTTCTAGCCTCAAATAACAAGTTATATGTTCAGCAACATTCCTTAGTTCACTTTTTCAGTTGAAGTTGAAATGTATATGGATGAAAAGAGTATGTTCTCTATTCCTTTGGAAGCCAAACAGAAAAGACATATCAAGAATATATTTAGGACATTTGGGCTGCAGATGTCTCTTATAACACTGAAAAGGGACAGATGGAAAGGTGCCAGATGTGACAAAGCAATTCTCTATAGCAAGCAGATAACAGCATCCTTTTTGAGGAGAGCAGATTATTTGGGGACATCCTGTAAGCCTGGACAAATCCTGAGGTGTTACTGAAAGGCACTGCCTCTCTAAAGTAAAAGTTGCTATGGCTAAACATATGTATTTTAAATATTACTGGTTAGGGTTTCATTATTTAGAGGGAAAAAAAATGAAAGTGTAAGCCAACTTCTAGTCTGTTTGTCCCTTACATTTAATTTTGAGGCATGAGTCATACTCTTTTTCCTGTGCCTTACATCAGTATTTTCTAGTAAGCCAGACCAAAGGCCACATAACTAACTATCCTATTTGAACAGTGTTTACCATTGGATGCATGTTTAACAACTGGCAAATAAATAACTTGTCTGGATTTAACTGTTTACTGTACAGGAACTTAGTAAGAAAAGATTTTTTTTTTCCTACCATGAACTTCCCTCATTTGCTCTTGAATTCATATAAATCTTAAATATCCATAATACCTCAGCAGGCAGCTCTACAGCTTAGCTAGACTTTGTGTGAAGAAAAAACTCAGTCTGTTTTGGTTTGTTTGTTTGTTTGTTTTGTTTTGTTCTTTTGTTGTTGCTGTTGTTTGTTTGTTGGTTGGTTGTTGTGGGTTTTTTGGTGCTTTTTTTTTTTTTTTTTGAATAGTCATTTCTCCCACCTTCATGTAGAGCTCTTCAGTTTTTGAACCACTTATCTCTCTCCAGCCTCCCCATGTCACACATAATATTATGGATCATTATCAAATGTCTGTGCTTCAAACTACTGCAGTGTCCTGACATGCTCATCCTTTGCATGAAAGCGATAGCACATCTTTGAGCATCCTTTCTGCACTCAACATGTCAAGTTCTCTACATTTTTTTTTTTAATGGAAGCACAGGCCCTGCATGTAACATTGCAAGATGGAAACAAAAAATGGGTTTTTGTTCTTTGCTTTTTTTCTCTACAGTTTTTCCTATGTTCTTTGCTTTTTTTCTCTACAGTTTTTCCTAATCAGTTCTATCATTTCATTTGTGTACCTGACAAGTACCAAGATTTCTGCTGATATTTCCATGGAACTATTCATCATATCTATCATAAACTTTGCTGTTAACAGGTTTATGAGAGGTAGCTTTGTTCCTGAAAGGTAATTCAAGAAATCATTATTTTATTTCTAAAGTTAAAACCTTTTCTTCTATGCATATCACCTTATGTTTATCTGTACTGTATTTTATCTCCGATTTTTTTCCAATGCATGAATGATGGTGACTCCTATAATGACAGGAATGAGAGAGGAAAAATAGTCTCCTCTATCCACACTTCCAAGGTAAAAGTATATATATTTTGTACATCTAAAATTAATTTGTTCATATAATTTCACAGGTTAATACCATTATAAGCAATCAGAAATTTCTAATCTACTTAATAGATAGGAAGCAATATTTTTCTTGTACTAGAATTTTCACTGAACATTTGAAATGTCAGCCTGAAAAAAAATATAAACAAAAAACTTGTTACACTTTCAGCTTCATCAGAATTTATGAAGAGCTGAAATCAGTTGTAAGCAGAATCAGTCAAGTTTATTTTTTATTCTTAAATAATTGCTAAATTAAAATATTTATAATATTTTTTAAAATATTTATTTTAATATCTTTGGGAGATATGTTGTACCTAAGAGTTCGATAAAGACATTGTTTTAGCCATTAGCAGGTAACTTTGATAAACATTTTTCCGTGATTAAGAAACATAAATAGTTCTGACATGAATGTCAACTGGTAACATTAAGTGATTTCAATGTATTTTACACCATCCCCAAGCTTACATAACAAAGAAATCAGAATATTGGTTGTTTTTTTGAAATGTAAAATCATGCAGTGAAAAACAATACTCACAAGCAGAAATCTCAGAGTAGATCTGAGATGTTAAGAACTGACTTAGGAGAAGTCTCTTAAAGAAAGTCTCCTAAAGAAAGCATAAAAACTACTCAAAGGGTTGTGCTGTGCTATTCAAGCATGCAAAGAGCTGACTGTCATTAGAAACAACAACTTGAAGGAAGGATAGTGAGCAGAAATGCTGACAGAAGTTGTAGGAACTGAAACAGCTGACATATACATTGTGTAGGAGTATCTGGTTTTAGTAATAGCATTTTATTAATGAATCTGAATTACTTAATTTCTTATATAAAGCAGCAATACGGCACTATGTCAGACTAGGTACCACTTAGGTACATTTTATGTAAGGTATGCAAAACAGGGCATGTGACTTTCTTCTCCATACACAGCACCCCAGAACCACATTTAATTATTGTTTCTGGTGAATACAACAGACATGGCATATAATACAACACAGACATGTTATGGGGTTTGGATGCACTGGAATGAGCAGTCACATGATTAATATTTTCAGTACTTTGTACATAGGATGAATGGTACTCCCTAGTGTTATGAGGTAATCTGTTGCTTGTGAAGCAAGATAACTCTGAATGTTGTATTCAGTGAAGAGAAGGTGCAGCATTATTTTCTTCCTCAGACAGAAGTGCCCTGAGCACTTTTTGATCTCTGAATTATATGGAAATATTGTTCTTATGATCTGTGGTTCCAAAAGAAAACAGCATGCTCTGCTTAAGCAAAAAGTTGGGCAGTGCATGAAAATTCCCTATTTGACAGATCTGGGTACTTTGGAGATCCCAGGGTAGTCCAACAATATTACTAACAGCGTGGGGCATGGAGATCAGTCTTCAGTGATCATACAAGGAAAGGGACAGAACAGACACCAGGTTACTCATGAGATAAATCAACACCCTGCTCCTTTCCAAGCTCTTCCCAGCATGCTATCAGTAAGACAAGCCTCAACAGTTTCTCTAGACTTCTTTCCTCTACAGAAATTGACATGTCTCCATTTGAAGGCTATTAACATCAATATGTAGGTTCCACAGGGCAATGAGTGAGTCACGAATAATTAACATGATCCTGCTGAACAGAAAAAAAGGACACTGCTGAGAAAGAAAAATGTGTGCTAAAATCTAATGGGCAACAATGTCATGTGGTCAGTAGGAAGAAATAAATTTAAAAGGTACTTCATTATGTTGAATTTATAAGAATAAAAGGAACTAAGATAGCTAATTTAACTTCAGTTATATTCTCATAATTTAGGAGAGTTTCTAATAACTCAAACTGTGCTTAAGATAACAAGTCAAAGCACAGGATAGAGTGATTAGCACAGGTATAAGTCATTCTATGTATCATTCTGATATTTACAAAGATGACAACAGTTTTATTAGATTTTGACAGCTGATTTTACAGCTCTTAATACATTTAATGAACGTTTGACACATTCTCAAATAGATCTATCACCTACATAAGTTGCTGTTGTTTATAAATCTGCAGTCATTTTCTGAATACATTGTTAGTAGGATTTATTTGTTTGTTTTTATTTTGTAACTATTAAACATATCACAGATTATAAAATTTAGAGATAGTTAGAGGGTGTTGTTACTGTAATTGCCAGCTGGAAAGGGGAAACATTGAAATTCATTTTTATTTTCAAGGAAGAGGAATTATGTATAGGTACTGACACTTCAATATATGTCCATATAGCCAGTAATTATTAAGGCAGTTCTCAGTACAGAGTAAAAACTAATGAAGAGACTCAGAAATGAAGCATCTGGACAAAAGAGAACTCAAGTAAAGCATAAATATTAAGAAGTCTGTAAGGTAAGAGGAGAAAAGTAGCAAAAAAATTTAGTGGTCAGCAATTACAAGAGGCAAGAAAAAAAAGATGTTTTTAAAATGTTTTATTGATAATAAAAATGAAGAATGGGTTTAAAATAGCTCCAGTGAGTATCTGAATGGAGAGGCAAATAGAAGAAAACAAGTATTACTAGTTATGTACCAGACATCCTGATATTTGATTAAATGTTTTTTCTTTCTTTAACTAGGAGATAATTTTTTTTTTTGCGTGGTGTTAGCAAAACAGAGTTTCCAGTATCAGCAATATTTTCTCTTTACTTTCCTTTAGTTTTGTAAAAAAAAATTATATTTGCCTAAGTTGGATAAACACTTCATATGAATATGTATATTAAGCTATATTGAGAATGTATGTAGCAGAAATAACGAGGAAAATGCAAAAATTGGCAAAGGAAAGAAAAAACACCTGGTCTTTTCCCACATCTAATTTCAGAGATGATAGCATACATTACAGATACAGTTTCTCAAAAGATACCTCAAAACCATTTCTAATAAAAGATTTCAAGCAACTTATCAGAAAACCACTATCAGATCACTCATAAACACAATAAATAAGTTAAAATATTCATTATTACAAAACTACTTGTCTAGTTTTAGAAAAAACATAGAACAGGTAAATTAGAATTTGAACCTATGTAATCTCCATTTAAATGTGTACACACATACACAAACACATACATACATAAGTACATCAAGAAGAAAATATATATTTCCTCAGTCTAAGAGAACAATTATTGCTGTAAGACTACTAACTAGTTTTCCTACAAAACAATAACTGGTGGCAGAAATAATAACAAAAACAAACAAACATACTGAAGACTACAATGCAAATGAAAGTTCACAGAACAAAACCTCTACATTGAAGAGAAATGTGCCTTTCTGTAAATCCCAGAAGACTACTGAAAACACCATTACTCGACATCAGAAGTTATAAATAGAAAAGATTTCTTGGTAGTTATGGAACCATTTTTTTTGACCACGGTGCAATTTACTCAGCACCTGGCATGATGGCTGCAGATGGAAGTAGCCTCTCTCTGAGGGGTAAGAGGATCTTGGCTGAGGAACTGATGGGACTCATTGAAAGGTCTTTAAACTAGATACAAAGGGGGAAGGGGGCAAAACGAGGGCCACTGGAGTTGAGCGGGTCATTAGAGGGCTCGTACCAAACTCCATGGGCAAAGATGGTGGAGTACAAAGGAATGGAGTAGGGCAGGGGGATGCTGAACTTTAATTTGAACTTTAAATGTGTATATTAATATCTTCCATAGTCAGTGTTACTGTATTTCATTAATTGAAAATCTTTTTGTCACTTGTATGAAAAAAAATTAATCTGCAATTCATTACAAAAAATACACACAACTATTATTCATAAAGAGATTTTATTTTTTTAATGAAGGACTCTTGCTATAGCATTATGAATAATATCAGCCTGTTTTAACACAGTATCTGCCCACTTTATACAGTTGACTAAATACACAAATTTTATATGTATGGGAGGAGAACCCAATAACTAAATGTAGTGTTTTCTGCAGAATATTTTGCCTTGGCATTCTTAGTATTGTAGCACAGGAATATTAGCAAAACACTCCAACACCTCCCATTTGGCCTCTTTGAAAGTTGCATGTGTGTGTTCCTGTGCTCTTATGTAAGTGTTACAAATGGATGTATGAATTCACCTTTCCTTTATGTAGCTTATAAAGCTCAAATTGTATTCTCTGTAGTTGTTGATTCTCACTTATAGCAAAGCCAACAACATCAGAGCCTTCTGTTAGTTATTACAGAGCGACTCTGCTGTTTTCAGCTGCTTTCATATTTTTTATATTGATAAATATAGAAAAGAAATATTTTGGCTGCCACATATATCTCTAGCTAAGGGTGAAAATCCAGCTTTTTTGTTGTAAGTATAATAGCCTCAATTATGTTTTAAATCATTCTCATTCTTGTTTGTTCAGAACTTTTTAATGTAAAACACCAACTATAAAATTATATGTTATATTTGTTTATCAAACTTAGAATACTTTCTTGGGCCTAATTTATTCTTAATTAGCTACTTTGAAAAACTCTATAAGAATGATGAGAAAGACTTTTTCTTCTTCTAGTGTTTTCTAAATGAAATAAAAGCAAACTCCCTAGGTAGATATTAAAAACTGTTGATTTGTTATTGATGTTTTTAATATATGATGTCACTTTCACTACCAGCTAAGACTTAAACATTTCGCTCCTAGAAATCTAAAGTTTATAATCACTACTGCAGAAATTTTTTGTCACATATAGTTATCAATATAAAATCCTTAATAGATATTGCATTTTGCACTGTCCAACTATTGAAACAGTTTAAAAGTGCCTCCCTGCTAAAAAAAAACTTTATACAAGATTGTAGGGAAACATAATGTGTACTGTTTATTTTTCATTTTATCTGATGATCATTCATAGTGTGAAGAAAAAAAGAACTTCAAGAAAAAGTTCAGATTGAGAACAGTAGTCGTCCTTTTCAACAAAATGCTGCATTGATTTCTTACCACTTTAAATTAATCATATTTTCCTCTTCAGATGATCATTACAGCATTTATCAAAATTAGAGCAAATAAGCTTGAATTTGAATGTATATATATTACATTACAGTATGAATGTTTCATACTGTATTCAAACTGTGATTTTGCAAAAGCTTGAGGTATTTAATACCATCCTGAGTAATTCATGCTTACATGCAGTGGTTATTGATGAAATAAAATAAATCATAGGATTCTATCAATATCATTAGAATTATTTTAGAGACATGAACACATTTTTCATTTCAGTTTATTTTTCTGATTCTTATGTTTTTTTATGCGAGCAAAGTTGCAGAGAGAATTTCTGAGCTTATTCTGAAAATTCTTCTGAAATTTTCAGGTATAAAAAATTACCACAAGATTTTATTTTCATTCAGATATATGAATAATAGCAAACTCATCACAGAGGGAGTAAATATTGGGGAGAGGTGTCCATTGTTAATTAAGTTTTACAATCCTACCTGTCAGAGATCAGCAGCTTTTGCAATAGGCATATATGGGAACTATGCCACATTTAAAACAAATACAACCTCTCTCTGCTGTAGACAGTGACACATTCTTCAGGCCTGATAGATTGAAAATCTTATGAACTTATGAAATTGAGAGTACTGTCATCTGAGTTGAAAGCAAATGCAAAAAGGAAGACTTTTCATGTTAAACTATCCTATTGCATCATTATATCTATCTCCATGCATCTAATTTATACAGACATTATTCTACAGGCTTTTATAGGATTCAAGTACTCTTGATATCATCCACTGCTTTATTGAAATTGTAGTCTTCTCATAGTCTGGCTCTAGATTTCTCTGTGACATCAATTATTACAAGCTAAAGAAAATTTCTTGTTCTGTTTCTAATAAAACAGCATATATATTTTCTTTAAGAAAGATGTTCATAGTCTGCTTAAAAGTCACATTTCTTCCACAAAAGAAATACATGAAGAAAGAGTGTTAATTTTGAATGCAAAGTCTAACTGTCTCTGAACAGCACTATTTCTCCCTCTTACCAGATTATTAATGATAGAGACCAGGGTGGAACAGTCATCCAGCTGGATCTTTGCAAGAATGAATACAGTTCCCATTTCTGTCTGAATATTCTATAAAATAATCCTGGATCTTTAAGAAGTTAGATAAGTCGGTACTTACCAGAAAGTGTTTTTCTCTGACTCTGTATTATGTGACAGCTATCCTTTGCAGGCCTCTGCTCCACTGTCTTTCCAGAGAGGTCACCAGGGAAACAGAGAATACATACAAGCTTCAAGTGAAAATATAGCTGCTTAGAAATAAACTTTTTGTTACCTAAAAATCCAAGTATATTTACTTATGAGATTTCTCTGTATCATAAAAAGAATCATAAATATAAACTATATAGACAAGAAGCTGTTTCAAGCTTAGCTTTCCTAATTCACTTATAGAAGGAATTGAAAACTCATTCCTTCTGGAATGTTATGGTAAGATACAGCAATTTTTTTCTGACTCATAATATAATGTGTTCTGTAGGTTTTAACATCATCTCGGCTAGGGCTTTGACTCATAATAGGGGCTTGCAGTTGTTCATCTGTACAAGAAGTACATGAAAATTATTTCTCCATTTTTAAAAGTTTGGAATAAAAATGTGCACATAATTTATTACCACAAACCACACAATATACTGAAGGTGGGAGGGAAAGGAGAGATGTGACTTCTGGCAGAACTGCCAATATTATTCCAGTTTAAGGCAATTAATCTTTGTCAACAATTAGTATGACAGAAAAAGTTGGCTTAAATGATTGATCTACTCTCACAGTGACATAAGAGCTGATGAACCTTGCCATATAGGTTAGAAGTGAAAATTAAAATGATGATGAATAGCATTATATAAATATATAACAAGTCAAAGAACGGGAAAAAAATCAATCTTAACAGCAAATTCTCCTGTTTTTAAGAACTGCAGTTTTGACAAGAACAAGTGAAATGCACCATACAAAGGACAGTTAGAAACTAGTCCCATCCTAGTCTTAGCACAGCAAACTGCAGCTGACAGGAGTTATAAGGACTGCTGCATCAAAATCTGATTTTCATCCCAGTGAAACATTTTATGCAATATTCTTTACAGTCAGAATGCAGAATTATATGTGCCAGAACTGCAGTGAGGATTGGAAAGTGAATTTGGAAAGGATGAATAAAGCCTTGTAAAACTATTTGTTTGTTTGTGGTTTCATTTGTTTGTTTGTTTTTGTATAAGCATTAATTATGTGCATATTATACAAGATTTCTTCTTTTTAAACTGTGGAACCACTGAACTGGGTAGTCTCTGATTGCTTTCCAGATGGTACTGTAGTGAAACTGGAGTTTGCATGCCCTTCTACCCAACGCAGGAACAGCCATAGAAAGAAGTCCAGACCATGAGGTTTTTGGGTAAATTAGTTTTTGCATATAGGAAGAAGGAAGAAATATAAATTCAAGAGGTAGCATTGTAAATCAACTTGCTAGGTCCAAGAATTGATGTTGCTTTGGATTTTTGAGATCAATACATTACTTTCCTAGTTGTGCAAAGTCGTGTGAGGAATATTTTATGTCTAGTTTATATAAATCTGTACTTATGAGGGTAAGAAAAGATAATGTCCTCTAACCACTCCTCAGATCTGGGATTTTTCAGTTAAGCAAACATATTTTAACTCTCCTTCCGCTGCAGTGATTTTATTTTAATTGAATTTTTCTGTTCCTTCTGCTTATCAAAGGTAATTATTTTATATATGTGAAGAAAAAGATACTTTTGTGATGTGTAGAATTCATGGCAAATACACAGTGGCACTAGCATAAATGAGAAGCTTTGGACTACTCACTGTATTCAGAAATTTTATGACATGACATGGGAGAGCCACGGCATTTTACTTCATGTGATGTCAGTGTAGAAGCAACAGCTGATAAGTTAGAAGTTGTTACTAGTAATGCTATATGTTTTCTCCTTATTTTTATTCTTTCTGTTAAAAAACACAAACTTAGGTGTCTCACATAATTGATTGTAATCTTCCATTTCTTTTCTTTTTATGAGTAATTCAGTCAAAGAGGAACACCTTTTTAAAAGCTAGGCCTTGCAGAGTCTGATTCTTATTCCACAGTTATTAAGTATAAATTTATTTTGCATAAGTCCTGTTTTTTCAAGCAATAGAGTACTCAAGACACAGATCATTCCATTGCTGTGTTGAGCACGCTTACAATTTTTAAGATCAGACGGAAGATCATTGTACTATTTCTTTTATTTGCTTATTGTGAGCAGAATTGGAAAGCAAATTTTTGTAGTTTGGTATGCATTCACACTTCATCAGCAAGTAATTCTGTCCCAGATCAAGGATTTTCAGAGCCAGATTCCTATCTTTTTTTTTTTTTTTTTCCATCACAAGTATAATTAGCATTTTGTCTCCTCAGTATATTGGCTATCTCTATAGGTACACTGGACCTTTTCATTAAATACTCATTCAATAAAAGGAGAAAAAATAGGGGAGAAACTGGAACAATAATGCATTGCAATTCCATCTACATAAAGCTCATCTTTCAGGATTTCCCAGCAATGGCGATGTTACAGGGATTAGATGCATAAGTATGGTGTGGAAGAACTGAGTTACTCAGCAGCTGCTGTAGTCAGAACAATTGTTGTGAAAGAGAGTCTTAAAAATGGTTTGTTAAGTGAGGTTACTGATCAGTACAACTGAAACACTTGTTAAGCCTATTGTTATGGGACTGCTGAGTTGAGAATGAAGAGGCAGAATACATGCCTAATTACTCTTAAGTTATGAATTGACAGCAACATTACATTGTTCTGAACACAGAAGAGGAGAAAAGACTGACCAAAAGGTATTTTATATACTTTAAGTAATGTGCATTTTAATTGTTCAGTCAAGTTAGTTAGGGTCGATGTTGACAAGATAATACACTTCAGTAAAAGATCTGAAAAGAATTAATAAGAAGCAGCTGCAAATCTTGGGGAAGAAGACACTAAACAGCTGGATTTCCAAATGGTCTCAATTCCTTAGTGTGGAGTTTGGATTATTCCTCCCAAGATGACCTTGGACTGGGAGAGAAGAAGCAATAATTCTATTGGTTTTGCACTGGATCTGCAAAAATTAATGGGAAAAAATAAGCAAATAAAGAACCTGTACTGAGCTCAGATTAGTTTAGATCAGGAGATCAGGAAAACTTTACTGAAGGTGTTGTTAAGCACTGAAATAGGCTCCCCAGGGAGGTGGTTGAGTTACCATCCCTGAATGTGTTTCAAAACCATCTGGATGTGATGTTCAGGGACTTGATGATCTTGAAGGTCTTTTCCAACCTGAGAAATTCTAAGATTCTATAATCACTATTTTTAGTTGGTGCAAGCTCTTAAGATAAGGAGAAATGGCAGAGGACACTTCCTGTTACTTACCTCCCTCAAGGAAGCAGTATTGGAGATTTATCTTAGGCAAGACAACTTCTTTTATCTCCAGGAAGAGAGCTCAAGCCAGAAGGTGATTATTGTGTTAAGTACTTAATTGCCTTTTTTAAAGGGAGTATTTACTTTTACCCTCAGAGTATTACTTACTTTTCTGAAATCAAGTCTTTTCACATGTAAGGGGGGATTGACTGTAATGGCAGACTAGTGTACTCATGCTAGAAGACTTTGGAAGGTCATCTTCACCTGGATCAGAATAGAAATGGTCTAGTCATGTCCTTATCAGTCAGTTCGAAATATGTCAGTTTTTTCTACTGGCCTGCTGAGCTTTGAACACACTGCAAAGTGGTTATTATATTTTTAACAAGACATATGACAGCAGTTGATTGAAACATATCATACTTTGATCGCAAAGTACAAGAGGACTTTTGTCGTGAAAGTGTGTCAGATAGAATGCAGTCATATATGCTTTTTAATAAACTCCTTTCTGTCATACTGGAAGGAATAACAGAATTACTAAATTCAGGTACTGAACAGTCTAAGAATTATTTAAATGCTGTAAAGCATTAAAAAAAAAAAAAAAAAAAAAAAAAGCAGATCTTTGGTTTTATTTCCCTTCATTGCTTTAAGACTTTAGTTGTAACCTTTCCATTCAGTAATATATAATCAAAATATTTTAGCATTCTGTTTGTTTGTTATCTTATGTGAAAGCTGAATAAAAGTACAGATCAGTAGTTTGGACATTAGGCTAAATGTCGCGAAAAACCTAGGTTCACACAACAGATTTTTTTGCATGATCTTATGCTTCTTAATCTTGTCATGGCTTCAGTTCTTGCAAAATCAAAATTGAATGACTTTCTGCCTCAAACATATTAAAGCCTGTAAAATGCTTCAATATTAAAATCACAATGGCTGTTATTAAGTACTCTAAACGCACAGCTAACAGTTATTATTCCAGAAAATGGAGCTTTAAGAAAAACAGCATATGTTTTGAGACTCATGATAACACCATGAAAAGTGGCAGCGTGACAATACTGTCTGTGTTTGCATGTCTTCAGGACAGGCTCCCTGGAGAGAGCCCCCACATTCTCTCCGTCTGTCTTTAAAAATGATCCAAGGAATGAAGAAATCCCAGACATTTAAGTGTATTTGTTTATGAAGAAAGAGAAAATGACTGTTTTACTTTGAGGGATTTATGGAGAAACAAAGCAGTACAGTACATGAAAAAGAAAAAATCTGCAAACCACAGGGCTTTTTTCAGATGCTGATACTGGAATTCCTATGAAATGAATGGTAAGAGGATCTTCTTGGATTGTTTGCTTATTTTTGCTCCCATGGAGATCAGAAATGAGAAAGGATCAGTGGTTTTTTGTTTGTTTGTTTGTTTGTTTTGTTTTTAATCTGCTTCTCTGTCCACTTAGGCAATGCTCTTATTCTGTTGCAATTGCTGTTATGCAATCCTTTTCCTTTTTTCTCTCTTTCTCTTTCTCTTTCTTCTTCTCCTTCTCTTTCTTTCTTCTTCTTTTTCCTTCCTTCCAAATTTGAAATTTCAAGTGGAACAGTGGGTTTCTGAAACAGACACAGCTCAGAAATCCATGAAATTCAGTTCTTTTTCTGTCTCATGTATAATTTCCCTCTGACTTCTTGCTGCCATGAGTACTCCTCTTGTTTGGTTCTGCGTATGGTCCAAGAATTCTCCCCAGATGTATGTGCGTAGGAGCTCACAAGGGACAAGAACCTTCTTGTTCTTTCCCAAAATTTCCCTGACCTTGCTGCAACAGGACAGCACAAGACTGTCTTCATTCCAGTGCTCTCCCCACATCCTTTTTTTAATTTGTTAACACGAGATAAACTGCAAGTAGCAGACCCAACACAAATACCAATGTCAGTAAAAAATGTTGAATAGTTGCATGCAAAAATGCCTCTCTGTCCTGGAATCTTTGTTGTAATGTAAGGGGCTGGTTCCATTTTCTCTAAAATGACCAATTTCATTTATCTCAAGGAAAACTTGAATCAGAAATCTGAAGACAAATGCCAGGCATCTAGAATAATGCTTTTTTTAATGTGACAACACATATAAAGGTATTTTTCACAGAACAGAGTACATAAGATAGAGACAAGATAAAAAAGGAAATAATCAGTGTTCACTCTTCCTAAAAATGTTATAGCACCTAAAGTATCCATTTATTTATTTGTTTGTTTGTTTGTTTGTTTGTTTTTACCAGCTCTCTAATTCATTAGTTCACATGAATGACAATACTGGAAAAGGAAGTTTCAGTTCAGAAAATTCGGTACGAATAGCATCAAAGTTGAAAAAAATATATTGCTAGAAATCAGCATAGCACTAACATAACGAATTTTCAAATAAATATTCCTGTTATCCTTGTTTAGGTCGGCTATTCTGCTGTCTTTCATTCAGCAGAATAGCTTGCTGAAGCCAAACAGAAAGAAAAGAAAGTGTGTCAGGTTCTCTCTCTGGATTTTTTTTTCTTCATACTGTGTTGCTGTGACCCTTCAAAACCCAGTCCATGTATCCATGATGTGTGCAATAGCAAGTATTTTAAGAGGCTAAAGTTGAGAAATGTTCCTCTGAACATTTTCCACATTTATTTCTCTACTACTATCCAGATGTTATTAACTATAGTTCCTGAGTAAAGATGAGTTAAATAATATTAATTAAAAGAAAAAGGGAAAGGGAAAGAGAAAGAGAAAGAGAAAG
>PPHD01007790.1:6832-22584 GCA_002909625.1 Bambusicola thoracicus
AAAAAAAAAAAAAAAAAAAAAAACACCATAAACCACAGCTCAATAAATACCAAAGCACTTCTATAAGATTAAGCATGCTAGTGGTCCCTTTGAAGTCTGTGGAGGTACTCTCATGATGAAAGTTATGCAAGTGCTGAGCTGTCTTACCAAAATGAGAATAAAGATGTGTGAAGCCTAAACAAGAAATTAGTACCACTGGTTATGTCTAGTCTGGTAATGAAAATAGATCTAAGTAGGCACATTGTCCTGCATGGTTGTGGCTGATACCAAGTAATAAATTTGGAAGGAGGGCAGAGGCTGGGTGAGGAGTAGCATCATTTTCCGTGCTATGCAACAAGGATCAAGGTGCTGAGCAGTGCCCAGCCCTCGTTTTATAGTGTGTGTTCTGCAACTGTGTGGGCGTGTAGGCTGCATGATGGAGTGCTTGGAGTTAACATGACTGTTTTGAAATTTCTTAGTGCTTCGCGTAACTGAAATGTGCTTGAAAGAAAAGATCTGTCTCATGCAAAACAGGATGTATTGGTCTGTCTGCTTGGTTACAACAATTGCCAATACAATTATGTTCCCAAAATAAAATTGTAGCAGTTTATACCAATTCTGAATAATATGACGCTCTGTGGAAAGCTTAGAATAATTCTTTTGTTTTCACACAGTTCTTGAAAAAATAAATCTCTTTTATAACCAAGGGCAAATATGTAGATTTTAGTAGTAATGTGTCTATTTTCTTAGTGAGTAAAGGAAGACAGTTAGATTTTACAATTCTTCAAAGTCGCTGGAATCATTTTTGCCAATTTTTTAGATGAATATCATCTGAGCTTAAAAGGGACAGTGTCTTATTAAAAAATTCCATTCAGCAGTCCAGTGCTTGTAACTGTTTGGATTTATAGAGTAGCTGTCGTTTCAAATTTGCAGTTATAATTATAGTATGAAGCAAGGAGTTGTTTTATTTTGAACATTTGTGTTGTAGAGATCTATTCATTTTATGAGAAAATGAAAATGAATACAGAGCATTTATTATTCAGACAGTTCTTCAAAATTAATTTCTATCTTAATGACCAAGTGTCAGCTTTAGTAACAGCTGTATGTGAGTTTGTATAAGGTCTGCTTATAAATATGATACTGAAGACTTTACTTGCACTTTATGCTTTTATTTCTTTCTGATATACAGTGTTGAATAATAAGGTCTATTTATTTATAAATAACTAGGGTTTTATAGTATCTCTAAGGATGGAGATTCCGTATCCATGTGCTGAAAGGTAGTGTTTGTCTGAGGGCAATTAAGCCAAACTGAAAAACCACACTGTATTCTGAAACAGTAACATTACCATAAGCAAAGACTTCTAAGTGTAGATTCTTTAGATGACTGCATAAACTGCTGGATAAACCTCCTAAACTTTTATTTTATTTTATGTGCAATTAACCTGAAGTTCCAAATTTGTGATCTCTCCTTGAGGAAAGTTATTGCTAACTGTAATAGAAAATTAATAAGAATAGGAACAGTAAAATGTATCCTCGTGTAGTTTATACCGTTATCTTCAAAGAAAATGGAATGTAGATGGCTAAGCTAAAAATTAACATATATTATTACTCTCTTTTCTCCTCTTGTTGGAAGACTCTCATGTTTACCTGACAAAGAAGTTTCATCTTGTCTCCTCTAGTTATCAGAATAAATTCTGTCTGCTATCATAAAGTATATTCATGAACTGAGGCAGCACTATGCCTTATTATTTTGTTCTGTCTGTAGGAGTGGAGTGTTTTTACCCATTCATAGATCAGTTACAACTTATTAGTTGTACCTCCTTTTCTGTTGTGTGTGTTCTTCCTAGTCCTCTAGGTTTATCTTGGGTACTCTTGAGCAGAGTCACATCTCTTACACTGTATTCTGGTAGGTTTTAGGCTTTAAAGAAAATACCACATCGTAAGGACAGTCAGCTCAGCACAACTCTGCTCTTAGTAATCATTGTCATCTCCTTTGCCAATGGTTTGTGATCTTCCCATAGAGCTCATCACAGTCTTTTCACATGCCTGGAATAGCTCTGTAAAAGCTTATGATTATAAATAATGTTGTAGTAGAGAATAAAAAGAAATTAATGCAATTTTCTAGCTTCTATTTTGAGGAATATGCTGTGTGCATACTTCTCACTGCCCTGTTTGGAGCACCAGATATGTGAGTTTGCTCTCTGTTTTTTACCACTCCAGCATCACTCTAATACTATCTGTGTTGTTTTACACTGTGGTGGATACAGGTTGCTTAGGGCAGGGAATTTTTCTCCACGATAGAAGGCTAGAAGAAAGGGCAGTGGAAGAGTTAAGAGTTAATTATCTTTTAAAGCAAGCAACATTTATGACTTAAAAAAAAATAATGTGAAATATGATTTACAGAGGATGTCATCCTGAACCCCAGTGTCCTCTTTCAAAGGTATGCATTAGGCTTGCTAGAAAAGAGGCTTCAGATTGAACTAAATCAGCTTGTCAACCTTTCAGCAAACATGTTCTATTGACTGATTATTCTTCTATATATAGAAACCAACTTCTCAAAAGTTAGCCTTGACAGAAGCCAAGTCAGGGGCGTGCATTGGATAAACAGCCTCTGAGGGAACTAATATTTAAGTTTGCAGCAAGAAAGACTGCTTTTGAAAGAAATCAGGTGGTCTGAAAGCAGGATAGCTGTATTTGGCTGTAATAACAGGAGGCTGGAATAAGGTTATATAGCAGGGGATTGTTTCTTTCTTGACAGTCCTAATATGCAAGTACAAAAATTGGAAATAAAAAAGATAGCAGTCCAGTATTTATTGTTTTCCTTTCCAACTGTTTGTTAACTTTTCATAATTTTGCAAAGATTTGAAAATATAAGGAAAAAAAATTAATTGAAATATCACCTGTATTTTTGTTCTAATAATACCATCATGAATGCATAATCTCAATTTCTGGAACATCGTAACTTAATTTTCATGCCCTAGGCCTAAATACTGCAGTAGATTGTTCCTGATTCAGATATCATGATTGTAAATGTGCCAGAAGGAATCTAAAGATTAAAAACTTTTGTTGCCAAAATAGAACTTTATGAAGAATTCCTTAAATATTTAGCTTTAAAACTATAACTACCTTTTCATGTCTTCCCTAATATAAATTTCTTTAGCATATTTATCATCCCAGCAGTATGTAGTTCCTGGCCATAACACATCATTCTGGATGACCTATATCTATTACCACGTGATCCTCTCAAGAAACAAGCCATCCAAAATGGAATGCAGGACATTCCAACCATGCTACTGTACTCAGGAAATTTTGCTGCGCACTGGAATTTTGATTCTAAGTGATATTAGACACCTAAGCCTGTTGTTACATGTATTCTTTATCCTGTAAACCTGCACACTACAATCTTTATCTTGAATTTTAAGATACGTATAATCTACCTGAAAGAAGCAAAGGAATGGTGAGTACCAAAAGTGCTTTCATCTAGAGATGACAATATGCATCTGGAATCAACAGCCAGGTGTTGGCCACCTCAGTATGCACAGCATTCATCACAGCTTTACTCTGGATAATATTTTAGTCTTTGTAGTGCTCAAGGGGCTTTTCTTTTTTGTAATTAGGAGAAAAACAAATTTTTGCCTCTGAGGCTTTCACAAATATAGTTCAAGACAAAACACACAAGTATAATTACAAGCTGAAATAAAGAACAAAGATCTGAATAAGATAACTTAAAATAATCTTCTGCCCTCATGCAATTTAAATTGTGTTTTTACTGTGCTTCACATGCTCAAATTAGCTTACCTCCTTTAAAGAATTCTGCAGAAGCAAGTTAATTTGCATGATTTATGCCTATATAGTTGTGAATTTAGCACTCATTTAACATCTTGCATAATGCTTTTAAGTAATTTTATTATATTAAGATCAGTAGGTACTTTTTTTTTTTTTCTTTTTTGATTTGCCGTGGTATTTGCCATGTTCTCTGTACAGCAGTAGTAGCATAAGTAATAAAATAAAATAAGACCTGGTCTTTAATTTGATTATACCATGAAATATCTTTAAGATCTGTGAGAAAGTTGTCAAAAACCTGAAATTAAACGTGAATGTTGAAGAAGCCTCTATTTTATGCTTTTTTATAATGACATAGTCTCTGTTCTCAGAGTGAAAAGTGCTTCTTTAATTTCAAACCTTTCCTTGACACAAGGCCAACAGAAGAAAAAATATATGTACCAAAGATAATATTTTATCAGGTTTGCAAATTATCCATGAGCAGTTTTTTCCAGTTGGATTTCATGGACATTTATGTGCTAGCTTTGTAGTCTGCAGTATTGAATGGTGTTAAAGTCTGCACATCTTCAACACTTACAATCTGGAATCAGAGGTTCTGTCTTGGATTGCTGATTGCATGGTGGTGGTGGTGGTGGTTGTGGTGGAATTTTCTCCTATAAACTCTATGAGGAGATCTTATTAACTTCTTTATTTTGGCCACAAAATACTGTTACCAAACTCCTTGTCTACTGCAGTTGTCAAAAGCAATCAAGAGAAGAGCCAGCAGGACTTGGAACACTGTCATTCAAACTTAGTTTCAGAAAAAGATTTTTGTGGCATTTTTATAGTTATGGTCCCTGACTTGTTAAGCAATAGTCTGTAAATGTTTTACTGAGATTAGGTCTCCCACAAAACAGTGACATTCTGGGTAGTTACACATTCTCTCGAATCATCTAGGAAAAATGTTAGGAAAGATTATCCAGCTTTTGTAGCAGGTCTGCATGTCTGGCCAAGAACAATTAAAAACAATTAAAGTTGCAATATCAGGTTAACAACTTGAGGGGAATAAATGTAGTAAATATTTATAGGTAAACTCAGAAGATTATTGAAGCTGTATTATTTAATTGATTCTTTTATTGACCTTTCTATTTTTAGGAAAAAAAAATAAACAACATTTTAGGCATTAGACACATTGTGAGCCAACACAGTGGTAACAATACATTTTGATATGTAAGGAATGTGCAGTGTATTTTTTGTTTTTCATTGTTAAATCATTTAGGTGGTTGCAAGCACTTGTTCAGCTTTATACTTCAGAGTTTTAATATTTTCTAATTATTTCCAGGCTTATTAATTTCTATTTCATTTAACATTTTTCAGTTTCAGACTCTAATTCCTGAAAAATGCTGTCTATAACACCAGGTAATACAAGAAAGAAGAAAACCTTCAGATATTCTACCCGGCAGCTTAAAACTGGTTTTGTAATGAAAAAGACCAAGTATGTTGAGTGGTTCTCAACTGCACAGGCAGAAGAAACAGAAAATTGTCAATTTCAGGATCTGAAGATGGTTTTCTATCAAATTAAGTTCATTTCTAGGAAGATGATAGTATATTATCCCCTAAAATATATGATCTAGGCCAAACTGGGAGGTTCATTCAACTTCGTGGGTTACCAAACACTAACTTCATCATAGCCTACCTACCTTACTGAGTGTGATTTTCTGAAAGAAAAGAACTAACTGTGATATCCTGCAGACAGCTGCAATTCTGGCAATCTTTAAAAGCAATTTGTTTTCCTAGGTCAGTTTCTTTTCCTAGTGCTAGAGGTTTTCTCTATAGCAATTAGGTGATCTTAGTTTCACAGGTCTTGTTTATCCCAGCCTTCATCGTGGGGGTTAGAACTCCGTGATCTTTAAGGTCCTTTCCAGTCTAACCTGTTCTATGATTTTATGATTCTATGTTGTTGTTACTCCGATGCCTCTGTTCAAGCAAGTAGTTGGTTCATTCAGCTGCTAGGTTTTTTCTCTGCCCAAGTGCAAGTTTTCTTAACTGTAAAGCATAGGACCTACAAGAAGATATTTTTAAAGAACCACTTTCTCTGTACAGCGGGCAGCTGGCTGAATGTGCTAGAGGATTTCCCCTGCCACTACCCTCTAAAATGGGTATTGACAGGTACCATCAACTTATTCTATCACAATTGATGTGCACTCTGCAGGTATAGCTGTGCTTCTAGGTTATGTCAAATTAGAATTACGTTTACAAATCCATCTCCAAGAGCAGAACAGATGAGTTGGTGAAGAAGAAGTGCCCTGAAGATTACTAAAGAAATCAACTTTGTCTGGTTCCAGAACAATCTGAGTCATAAACAGGAGAAATGAGGGGACAGTACTGCATTTGGGCAGCTTTTTTGGCCTTTCCTGGAAGCAAAGCTCAATAAATTTTCTCACCCAGTACAACTCCTGACAGGTTCTCATTAAGGAAACTGTATGTTTCCACCATTTCAATACTTTTCCTGGTTCATGAATTTTGTAATCCAAGCATGTCACGAGAATGTTGCAGCCTTTCTTTCAAATTCTCAGCAGCATCTTTTCAATGTAAAGTGCTGGACAAAATCTAGAGTGTTAAAGGATTCCCCTACTGTAGTAAAATTATAGTTTCACTGCCCACAAAAAGGATTACAGTGTAGGACAGTCCTCACAACAGCAGGCACTGCAGAAAAAAAATCAGGTTTATCAGTAAGTTAATAGTAAACATAATCTTTCCTCAGCAATTGAGAAGAAGTGAGAAACCATGGGCAAAGAGAGCTATTTGGTAATTAAAGTGTAATTTCACCTGGTCAAATACCAGCCTGGACTGCACTAAGGCTGCAAACACTGAACAGCTGCAGCTAGGGCTGCACAAGCTGCATTTATCTCTATGGAATCATCAACTCTGCCAATGTCTCTTAAACCTCTAGTTAAGGAAAAGGGAAGAGGTGTTTCAGGAGTTATGAACAGTCAGGATGGTAATATGTGCATACACTATGCCTGTGCGGATGGATAGATTGATCCAGATATAGATGTACTTAAGAAGTAGATGGACTCAGTGTTGCTTAAACAAAACCTTTCATCAGTCAAAGTACTAAAAAGTTTTATGTTAATCATGTAAAAAAGAACTATCACAGTTCAAATACATATAATGCCCAACAAAGCTGCTTGACAGCGCCTCACCTACATCATGCTGATAAGGAGTTGGTTGTCCAACTTCAGTCTTTTATCTTCTGAGATTTATTCAAGTTCTGTATGTGTGATTACTGCACTTGAATTCTGAGCATAGTCCTTTTAAGACTGTCCAGAAATATACTTGCTTGTTTGAGAGGAGTTGTCAGTTTCCTCTCCGTGTGAAGGAAAGCACAGATAACTAGACTGTTTTGGATCATTCCAAGCCTTTTTATTGGCACCCTTTCCTTTTATACGATGCTATTTTAATAAACTTCAGATGAATTGTTGATGATTTTCTGATTCATTTTCTGATATATTTCTAGTTTTTGAGGGTTTTTTTTTTTTTTTTTAATGAGAATACAACAAATTGTCTTATCAGAATGTGGGTGAAGGGAATTCAAGCAGCTGAGTCTTCAAGTACTGGCAAAGTCCACCTCCGAGTTAACCCCTTTCAATATTGATAATGAAGCAATTGCTCTTGACAGAGATAAAAGCAGAATATTCAACTGTACCCACATTCAGCATGTGGCACTAGACAGGTATCTTTAGGCCATTTTTATTATTTTACCACATATATAAAACCTGTAACTGATTCATTTGTACTTAGTAGCATTTCTTACATAAACCCTTATCTGATTTACTCTTGAAGGTGTGTTTCTTGGAGATCTTGCTAGATTCAGTGAGCTTAATTCTCTTTTTACCTGAGGTAATTCTGCTCTGCTGGGATGGCAGTGAATTTATCAGAGCTATCCTTCACACACACATGAAGATAATAAAGTCAGGTCATTGTACATCAAAAGTATATGATCTAGACAGCTTATTGATCTGTCTCCTTCAGCTTTATGTCTAATGATCTAGAGCTGTCAGATCATGATTAATATAGTGGTAGCCCTCCTTATGTACTGTTTGTGTAGTAAAAGCAGCAATCAAGATGTTATTTCTGGCATGCTCTGCTGCCTGCAAGTTGTCCTCCTGTAACTTCCTTTCTTCTCTTCCCAGCTCTCCACCCAAAGTGAACTATATTGCAGTGTCATGCATCAGCCAAGTCATTATTTCAGCTTTCTGAGAAAGTTCTTTGCATTGTTAACTTTGACCTTTGCATGGTGCTTAGAGTATGCATATATGAGTGATCATTAATTGCCAGTCCATTGCATCATTTGTGCTTTCTAAAAAACTAAATTTTATTAAATTATGTTGGTATTTAACAGAATGATTCTATTTTTCCTTCTATATCTGTTCATAAGTAAATCAAGGAGTTTCTCTATGAACAATTACTGACTTTACCTTCAGAAAGATAAATCTAAAGAATGCAGCATTGTATGTACATTTTTTCATTTTTTTTATTTTGCTATATTTGGTTATTTCTGTAACCAGACATATTTTGAGACAGTCAGGTCCTTGCTAATTTTTATGAACTCTGTTAAGTACATGCCTGGCAAGTAATTAGATCTATTGTGTATTCAGTGTAGGATAAAAAGGAATCCTAGTGCTTGATTTCTTAATATGCCACCTGGTGCCTTAAAGAACTTTACATTTTTAATTATTGTGAAAGAATCGTGCTGCTAGCTGTGTATATTAGTAACTACTACAGAAAATTTTTAAATGTCTGTTGAGGCCATGAGGAACTTTTCCTTTCCCCGTGGAGACTTTGAGGAGGGTGTAATGTGAGTTTCTCAAACAATGGCTCCCCGAATCTCTACACTGGGGCACTGTGGCTGGCATTGAGAGGGGCAATGGTTCGCACAGCACCTCTGCACCTCTGAGCTTGTAGACCAGGCAAAGATGGACTCTGATGTGGACACTGTCAGAACTGGGACCTGGGTGTCAGGAGCAGGATGGGCTGGGGCTGAGAGCTAAACTTCCAGCTGATTTCCTCTGTTGCTTCATGCAAACGCCTGCATGACAGCGGCCTGAAATCCTTCACGCTGTGAATACAGAGAGGGATGTGAAGTGTTGCCACACATATCGGCTTCAGGCCAGATTTGCATGTATGTTTGTGAATGTGATTGCGGCTAATCAGTGCAAATTCTGTCTTTGGCATACTCCTCAATGGAGCAGAGGTATTCTCTTGCCATTTTGTAAGGTCGGGTGCATACTTATATTTGGTTTGCAGGGAAATCAACGTCAAATCAGAATACACTGAAAAGCCAGAGCCTTCGCTGTTTTCTGTGCGAACAGCACTAACATTTGTTCCCCTTTCCCCTCAATTCCTGAAAATCCATTTCCTCCACAAGTCCCCAGAGTTTCCCAGGAGCTCTGCATCCTGTGGGCTCATCCCACCCGCCAGCCTTTGCCCCCAGCTCAGGGACATGGCTGCCCATTGCCTGCATAGTGCTTGAAAAATGCTTCTTCACACCAACTGAAAGCCTCTTATTCTGCTTTCCAGAAATCCCTCTGGTGCTGTACCTCTTTGCCCTGATTTCCATCACCTGGCTGTGGGGAGGACTGCACATGGCTTACCGGCACCTCTGGATGTTGGTCTTCTTCATCATCTTCAATAGCCTGCAGGTAAGAGCTGCCACTGCTTCCTTCTGTCCTGCAGACATCTGGTGTTTGGGCTGAACAAAATCCAGAAACAAATAGTGGTTTGCATGTGACACACTATAAGTGCTAATGGTGATGTCTGTCTGTTTCTGAAATTCACATATAAAAGGCATGTTAATGCAAGAGGTGCACTCTTTTGAAACAATTGCCACAATTGCATGCATTTAATTTCATAGTTTATAAACTGGGAAAGAAAATTGCTTCCTTACTTATGTAATGTTACTGAGATAATTATAGCAGTGAGACTGAAGCTTCTGCAGCCTTCATAAAAAAACACATTTTTTCAATTTTCATTGTCAATTCTTTTTTTTTTTTTTTTTAAGCAAACACACAAATGCAAAGCTTTAAAATTCTGTTACTATAACACTGATTTTTTTGTCTTGAAGTAAGTCTTGATGATTAGTTTTTCTCACTTAGCATTGATAAATTAGACATCTTTTCCTTGAATAAAATCAAATGTAGAGTAGATGTTATGATTAGTTTCCCTCAAAAATAAAAATAGCCCTTTGAAGAAAGTCACACGACTGATTCCACTGAACCAATTGGTCCAGTGTTACGCTGAACTCAGCACCCTACTGCACATTATGAAGTTGTTTACAGAACAGAGGATAGTATGTCATGGATGGGAAAGTACCTCTAGTGTATGAGAACAGTAAAATGATGAGGAATTTAAAATAGATATATATATTTATATATTTAATAAAAGTATTTTTCAAAACAAATGTATTTTAGATTTGAGTTCAAAATGGGAGGGTTTCCCTAAGCAGAAATCTACAGAGTTTCAGAATGTACATCTCAGTCAGTAACAGTTATTTAAACTGAGAAAAATAACGGTAATTTATTCTCTTTGCAATACATTATTTAAACTGAGAAAAATAACGGTAATTTATTCTCTTTGCAATACATTTCATTGTTCAATACAAATTGTCATTTATTTATTCTGTGTATATTGGCACATATGTGTACAAATTCATTATGATTTTTTTCATTTCTGTGAAATTACATGAGTAGATTTTCTTCAGTAATTGTCAGTAAAGTTGCATTTTAGGAAACTTTTTGCAGTACGATGGTCACAGCTCTGCAGATCTGACCACAGTGTCCTTGTTTGTTTCCTCCCTTTCCTTTCCCCCTATAAAATCACAGGACATAAGTGAATCCCCACAGAGTTTGCCGTAGCATGAGTATGATTGTGTTTTATCCAAGTAATGGCAGAGAGCCATGGAATTATTATTTTAATGAATGTTGCAAGTTTCAAGACCCTCATACCTGCAGTAGCAGCAAGAAGTGAAAGGGGATGCTGAAAACCAGCTGTATAAAATGTGAGTCCCATGAGGTCTGGAAGGGATTTACTGCAGTAGTGGTCCATCATGATAGCAAATGACATGAGAAACGGACACTGAAACATGCCTAGAATAATGTTCAAGTCAGGACTGGTAACAGAGAATTGCATGTTAGGATTTCAGCTATATCCAGCTAAAACTGAGATGGCATATTTGCTTTTCTCAGTCTATATGAAGTTTTTCAGTTGGTTAAATTTGATGTCTTTGTATTGCTTTGTTTCAAATCATGTACTTTAAAGTTTTTGACCTGTAGAAGTAGCTTATTTTTACTTTTATTAGCTAGTTCTTGTTGACTGACCTCTTACCTGTGTTGCTGGTCCATGCGAAAGTTATTTGTAGTAAGTGCCATGTAGATAGAACATTCAGAGTTGTGTGCTTCTGCTCAAAGCTAATTTTTGTGGACTTTAGAATGTCAGAAATACTTGCATGCATAATTTCATGCAGCTGAAAAAAGCAGGAATTTCTACAGATATTGTTGTGCCATTCAACATTACAGCTTAGATAACTTGTACCGCCATGACTGGTACTTTTCTTTCCACTGCACCCAGAGACAGCACAAAGACCACAGAACCACTTGAAACATGGCATTTCTTAGAGATGTTTCCCCTGTTGCATCTCAGCTCTCAATTCTGTATGTCCAGCAGCTTTGTTTGAAATTATTTTAAGGAAATGAAAAATTAAAACACCAAATATTAGAGGTTTCACCCTCAGGCTCACTGGCTCTTGTGCATGGGACACAGCCTCAGCTTTGAAGCTGTAGCAGTGCCAATGCTGGCACTGTCTTTCTGCTGGCAGTGCTTCCTTAACACTCCACCTAAGCAAGAAACTTGTATTTACCAAGCAGATGTGAACAGCATCCAGGAGAGAGTTTGCTGACCATTTGGTCTCATGTGGTCTCTTCTGTATCTGACTGACATTTGGCTTCTTAGCTTGATGGAAGGTGGAATCTGGGGAATGATTGTAGGTGGCAGCTGGTCTGCAGGTTGTGCCACAGCACCCCCACATCACACGTATTTCTATCAAATTACGTCAATATTTATCAATGTAACAAAAGGATAAATATATTACTTATTTTCTTTTCCTACAGCTGGAGAATCTGCAAAACCTCAAACATAAAATGCTGTTTCTTCTATTGAAAAGACATGCAAAAATTTTAAATGTCTTTTCTCTTCCTGGCTAATATTTTAAATTTGTGGTATGAAATATAATAGGACATCTACCTTTCAGTAGTAGACATTATAAACTACTTTCTAATATATAAATTATCAAATGTTTAAAGGGAGAAGGTACATATTTAGCATCGGGTACCCTCAGAAGAAGAAAAAGAATTAAATAGATCTTTCACAGCACTACCATTTTTATGTTTGTTTGTTTTAATAGGCGAGAGTATTCAGTGCTTTGTAAATCTCTGCAATAAAAGGTGTTTAAAAAACATTTCCTGAAACACCATGGCTTTATAAATAACCTCACCGCATATATTGTTCTCCTGTTTTAAAAGTTAGTTATCTAATCAGGAAACAGAAGAACTGATGTGTGGTTCAGGTGACCAGACGGGCAGCATGAATTAAAAAAACAGTGAAAGAACAAGGCGAATAGTCTGCAAATAATATCCCTCTCTGCAAGCTATGCTGTTCATAAAATAACCAGATCGTACTGAATTATGTCAATAAAATAAAGTGTCATCATGCAAACTCTGTAGGAGAAGCATGCATTACAAATCTTCCCAACAGACCATTCCCAGTGCCCCTGGAAACCCTGATTTCAGCCTGGTTTGGGATGAGAGAAACATGAAATGGGCTTTAGCAGTGGATGACAGGTTTTACTAATGATTTCCTGAGGACCCCACTGTCTCTCGGGATGTGGTGTTTACATGTCATTCCTGTGTGTTACATCTTCATTTTCACTCCGAACTGATAGCGGTTGTTTAACCTAGGCCAAGGCTTTCTTCCTGAAAAGGTCATTTTATCATACATTGGTGGGCATTTCTGTTATACGACGTGCCCTGTTTTGGTCTGAAAACAATTTTGCATTCATTGAACACTTCTCCCCCAGAGGAAAGTGAACATGAAATGGTTTACAAGGAGCAGAGACTTGCTTCCTTGTTGTTCAAGAGTTACAGACCCCCAAACAAAGGTGCAGCCCATTAAATGTGTTTGTTATCCAGATGGATTCAGCTCAGGAGACTGCAAATGCACTGTGTATTATCCAATTTAGTTGTTTAGCCACATCACAAATGTTTCCTAGGACATGTACTTGACAGAAGAATCTTCTCCTAAGGACAAATTGTTTCCAAGCACTTCCTGTGAGAAATGGTTTCCATTGGAGAGGAGCTTACAGTACATGCTATTCATATGCATGAAGAGGGAGAACAGTCTTTTCCCTGTAACTTCAGGAATTAGCATGCGAAGTGCTGCTTGGGAGAACAGTGGCTGATTTACATGGTCACTGAGTAAACCTTCACCCAGAAAATCAGGATAGCTATTTCTCCTTTGTTCACTGAGGCCAAAATGAAAGTTTAAAAGGTATTTAAGAACTTTCCCTTCTGTTGTGCTAGAAGTAGGAAATGCCAAAATAGTTTTAGAAAGTATAAAAGGAGACAAAGATCATGCTTAAGATATCTGATGCTTGGAGTCCCTCAGTGGCATGTTCCTGATTATCCCATCTGGGCAGCACCCGTGTCACTGAAGTACACTCTGTGCTCTCTTGTGAGAGGGTGATGCTCCTGACCCTTTCAGTGCAGAACAAGAGAGGAACATTTACCTCTTTCTTAGTGCGTTTATTCACAAGCTGTTTGTTGGTGTGGGGAGGGAAGGAACACGTTGCTGTCTTATTTGTACCTCTCTTAAGGTTAGGATTTCACAAGCCATTTTGCATATGCTATCCTAGCAGCATAGATCGCTGTGTTTTTCATGAGATTTGTGGGGTGTTTCTGGTTTGAATGGTTGAGGTCATCAGTGGCATATTTACAGTTCAACTGAAGCTGATCCAAAGTTCAGGGAGGTGGGTGGATCTCTTCCCCTTGTTCGCAGAGAGGTTGGGGTTAGGCTTTTGCTGAGGCTGCTCAGCTGAGTTGATTTATCTTCACCCTTTTTCATTATAATCTTGATTATTCTTTGGCTGTATTGCCAATAATTGGCACTGTGCCCCTCAAGCCTCTATCTTACAATTTAGAATGTATGCACACTGCAAACTGGAGAGCATGTGGTACACCCTAACTACCCCATTCTAGTTTTCTGTACCTTGTTCTAGTCCCCACCACATGTCAATAGAATCAAAAGTCCATTTTTCATAAATTTTAAATCAAGTAAAGAGTAAACCAAGACTATGAGGTAACCCATCACTAACCACTGTACTCAAAAAGATCCAGCTGTTGTGGCTGACACAGAAATAAATGAAGTGTCTTTTCCTATTTTGTGTTTGAGCACACCAGGATGATTCATAACCACATTAACTGGATTACCAAAAGGGTTACATATAAAATAAGTGTTCCCAAGACATCCTGGAAAAATCTGGAATTAGCAGTTGTTTTTCCACACTGGACAAAACAGTTCACTTGACTAGAAGCACAAATTTTAAAGGTCAACTAATTGGCAATAAGTAACAGTATGAGAAAAAGATCCAGAATTTCATATATGAATGTTTTAAAAGCCCATAGTACATTTAACAAGAAAGATGGACATACAGAAGCTTACTGAACAGGTGCACACCCAAACCTGACCTTGGCAAGAGCAGATGTTATTCTCCAAACTTAAATAATTAGAATAGCAGAGGCTAACTGGAATGTGAGCAAGCACCAATTCAGGTAGAAAAGAGATAGAATCTCAGAGAAAATAGTAGGCATGGTGGCAAAACAACATGATAATGAAGAATACCTTGTTTCTGGAACAATATAAAATAATTGTGGCAAAAGAAATGCAAAAGGTTTCAGAGGCAAAAGCAAAACAAACAAACAAACAAACAAAAAAACCATACCACATCATTGATATAACAAAAAGAGAGCAGAGATTTAAAGTTTTTAAGCATGCAGTAGTAGTACATTGCAAACAACAGCAGCAAAAATGAAAACAAAAAGCAGTTCTTAAGCCCATACCAGTACCAGTCGCAAATAGTATGGTTTCTTTTTTTTTTTTTTTTTTTTTTTTGCATCTGCTATTTAACTGGGTGTGAATAGCCAGCGGGTACTGAAAGGGGCACAGCTATAAATATGACCACTTCTTGTTCATTCTGGCATCTTCCTAAATCACCTTTTCCTGATGAGTCCCAGATGGACTACACAATCCTGTTCAGAGCAGTATGTAGAGGCAAAGAAAATCTCCCACAATATTCTCCTGCAGAAGCTGACAGCCAGTGGCTTGGACAGGTACACTCTAGGTTGGGTAAGGAACTGGCTGGAGGGCCAGGCCCAGAGAGCAGTGGTGAATGGAGTTAAATCCAGCTGGCGACCGGTCATGAGTGGTGTTCCCCAGGGATTGGTGCTGGGGCCTGTATTCTTCAGTATCTTCATCAATGACCTGGATTAGGGCATTGAGTGCACTCTCAGTAGGTGCACTTGCAGATGACACCAAGTTGGCTGGAAGTGTTGATCTGCCTGGGGACAGTGAGGCCCTACAGAGGGATCTGGATAGACTGGATAGCTGGGCTGAAGCCAATGGGATGAGGTTCAACAAGACCAAATGCCAGGTCCTGCACTTTGGCCACAACAACCCCGGGCAACACTACAGGCTTGGGGCAGAGTGGCTGGAAGACTGCATAGGGGAAATGGACCTGGGGGTATTGATTGATGCTCGACTAAACATGAGCCAGCAGTGTGTCCAGGTGACCAAGAAGGCCAATGGCATCCTGGCTTGCATCAGAAACTGTGTTGGCAGCAGGAACAGGGAAGTAATTGTCCCCCTGTACTCAGCACTGGTAAGGCCACACCTCAAGTACT
>PPHD01007791.1:0-22584 GCA_002909625.1 Bambusicola thoracicus
GAGAAGAGAAGAGAAGAGAAGAGAAGAGAAATCTCACTTTCTTCCGGTTTTGAGTTGATTATTCCATTTATAGTATTTGTCCTAAGTTTTTCTCTAACTTACACTCTTTGTTTTCCAGCTTCTCCTCCTATGCATAATAAAACAATTCTTAATGAAAATTCTAATTACATTTTTTGTTGTTTTTCACTCTAGCCCTGTTATATCTTAATCTGTCAGTCCTGTTTGATAGTACTGACCTTTCCTAAACTCTTGTCTCACTTAACTTCTTCGATACTTTCCTGAATTCTTTTCTGCTCTAACCAGCTTTTCAGTGACTTTTCCAAATAAAAACCTTCATTTTCCCGTGGTCTCAGCATGGTAAATCTACAGACTGTATTCTAGATGACCCTCTTTTTCTCTTCCATTTTGTCTTCATAAGTTATCTCATCTTAAAATGCAAACTGCTTTAATTCTCTCTCTGCTATGGTAACTCACAGTATTACTTTGTCCAGAACTTTCTTCTCCTGTACAAACCAAAATATTATTTCAACTTTCTGATATGTTCTTGGAGATATAAAGTACTGAAGATATCTTGATGTCATCAGCTCAGACTCCATAAGGCTGAAATTGGATCTTGTTCTTCTCCCTAAAGACTACCTCTATTATTTCCTTTCTGTCAAAGAATGCAACCAACTTTCTATCTGACAATCAGATCTGTCACTCAGATGTCACAGAAACTGGTATTAACAATTATAGCTGAGCAGTCATACATTAATACTTAATAAAGATGAATAGTTTTTTTCCATTTTTTAATCTGAATTTTCTCTAGATCTTTGTTTCCAGACTGTCCCTAAATATTTTTAATTATCTCTGTACTTCTGTCCTATCTATTTCAACTGACTCTTGCCATCTGGCATTTCATAGTGCAATGTCCCTCTCTCAGGCCCTAAGATAGGCATTATTTCTTTTTCAGTTCATTCAAAATGGTTCTGTAAAGATCATTTTGATAGACTTGCACTTTGACCACCTCAGTCCATCCTTTTGTGTCTTCTTCTTGGTTTCGCTGTCTTTTTTGCACTGAACTCTGACTACCTGCTTACACATTCAAGGAAGAGTATTTGTGACTTATCTCAGACATTTCATTCTCAGACATTTTCATTCTACTAAGTGCAATCACTTAATTTTTCAGCTACGTCCTTTTTTTTTTTTTTTTTTTTTCAAACTCACATTGGGAAAGGCATCCCTGTGAACATCTGCAAACCTAATTCAGAATCTTCCTTTAAATCTTAAAACTCCCCTTTTCCCTGATGCCTTTGAAACACTTCCTAACAGTTTGGCTTAGCTCTGAGCCAAGTGCCTGCATTTCTCACCGATATGCATTATTGTTTCCTTATATTCCTATCATAAAAATCAGTTGTTCAAAGTGGTTAAAATTTCACAGAAGAATACAGTCACTCTTTGGTGGAAGTGGTATAAAAGTGGGGAAAATATAATTTATTCATATAACAGAGATTTTTAATAAAGCTTAACACCTATGTGAAGATCAAGCTTATTAAATATAAAGATTGTAGCAATGAAAAATCAATGAACCTAAACTAATAGAACAAAAAACTGGTCCTGAATATTGAATAAAATAGTTTCAGATAGTATATTCCACCTCTAAACTCATTTATCAGAACTTTGAAATGAAAATCTCTTCCTGTTGAATGGATCTGAGTCCAGGGAAAAACAAACAAACAAATCTATTATTGGGTTTGTTGTTGTTGTTGTTTTGTTTTTGTTTTTGTTATCATCAAGACTTTTCTGTTAAGAACTTGTGATCATCAGGATATCCACTGCAAGGACCAGTGATTCACACCATTACAAAGACTTTTACCAGACAAAGCAAATATTCATTCTCTTTCATCCATTCAGTGTATTTCTGTGTTTTCGTTATATTCTTATTGCCTCACTTCCCTTTCTCAGCCTCTTCTGTTTTTCTATCCTGAGTGCAGTTGTAATGCCTGCAGAAGTGGAACAGCCCAGACATTTCAGCCTAGCCTCAGAAAGAGCAGTGAGGGTTTGGACCCAGCCAGATCAGTCACAAAATAAGCCAGAGTAGTTAAATGTCTGGAGCAAAAGCTGTGATGTTAGAACTGAATGACATTATTAAAAATACCTTCTGAAGACAGACCTCCTACAGATCTATTAAAGTCACTTTTTACTGTCCCATCGATATTTTCATTTATATATTTTTAAAACTGGAAAATAGTGTTTATTCCACTGATTATTTTAAAACTCACCATCAGAGGTAATACGGTTACACCTTAATGAGGCTACATCTCACTTGCTTCCTCTTGGTAGAATGGTCTTGTTCATACAGCAGAACCCTTAGCCTGAAGCTCCTGTGGGTCTTACCTGACCTGCATTAAAATGAAGAGTGAAAAAGGCTATTATTTTCTTTGTGTGTGTGCATATGCATTTTTTTTGTTTTGTTTTGTTTTGTTTTTGAGGGGGGGAAGATTTTTATTTCTGGTTCTAAGTTCTTTCTTGCATTTCTGATTTTCTAGTGTAAATTAAGAGAGTTAGGTCTTTCCTAAACATTAAGTGTTTGTTACTGACTGGATTCTGTTAACATACTTGATCCTCTGAGGCACTCATTCCTTTAAAATGAAACTAATGATTCCAGTAGGTATTATTTGCTATTCCTTGATTCTAGACTATAAACCATCGGTCTTTAGGGCTCAGATTTTCACTTATGATCATGTAATCCCTAACCATGGAGATCCTGCTCCATGATAGTAATTGTTAGAAATAGCAGTTAATGCCAGCATCTGGGCTTATTTACTCCTCTACAGGATTAATATTATTGTTATCATGGGAAGAGCTTCCAGTTACAATCAGACTCCCCATGTTTTGTTCTTAAGAAACAGCTCCGAGCCTCACCACAGAGTCAATACCTTCTTCTCTGACAGAAAGGTCCCTCTAACTCCCCAACAGTACACACAGACACATACACAAGGCAAAAGCTACAAAAGGATGAGCTGAAATAACTCTCTTGAGTGAAGGAGCCCCAGGTTAAGGAACAGGTGTTTCAAGGAATAAGGAGTTTAAGAACGGATGAAGAAGTTAGCACATTTCCATGAAGAGAGCTTGCCCCCAGGCAGTCCTGTAACTCACTGTTGAAGGCTTTCTTAGGGACTAGCCATCTGTCTGCAGCTGACCTATACACTGAATAAGTCAGTCTGCCACAGAGGCATGCCTATAGCAGTTGAGAGTTTGATGGTATAACCTAAAAAAAACTGTTGCATATGACTCATCATTACTCTTTGTCCATAGGAAAAGTAGAACTATTCTTTCCAGATCGCTATGAGCCTCCCAAATAGAAAATACCATACTAATTCTCTGTATCACCAAACGTGGGTAAATCTATTAATCGTCCCTTGAAAATATTGTTATACTTTTGTATAACCTTATTTTATAGTGTTGGAGATAATGTTAGAAAGTTTGTATAGTTATTGAATGATAATACAATCAAATTACAGGGAAAAATTAGCAATATATTTTGCAACAAATAGTTCTTTTGGGGCATCTGGTAGACATTTCCTCTTGCTGTTTTCATTGTCTATAAGAATGTATGTTTCTCAGACATGGAACAGCATTTTTTTATGTCTCCTCTGGAATTGTTGCCTATTGTTCAGATAATTAGCTGTTCATTGGACCACAGAAAGAGCATAAAGGCAAGTCTAGGACCTGCTAGATGAGGAGAGATTCTATCTGAGAACCACATCACTTTCCTTCTTGCATAAAAGAGTACTTTTAGATTATCATCTATCTAAATTTCCTTCACCATCAGGAGAGAGAGACTTGCAGATCAAGTTGATTCTTAGATAGTTCTTAATCTACTTTTTCTTGTATTGTTGTTGAGAATAGAATTTCCTAGAAGGCGGTTTGAACAAAATGCTTATGATTTAGCTTTCTGAAACTAAACCACATAAACCCTATTCTTAAATTTTAGCTTATTCCTTGATGATGATTTCAATGCTGTGCACAAAATTGAAGAAGTATAATATGGGAAAATAGAACAAGCAAAATGGGTTGGCAATATCTGCACAATTTGTATTTCTGCTCCTATTCAAAGAGAAATAACATTAAACTCTTGTCCTTATCTTGTCCCAGAGAAGGCTTCAGAAGTAGGATTGCCAGAATCAAATATTATCATCTATTCTATGTGCCACTGTGGGCCTTCCTTGCTTTTCTAAATAGTGCTTATACACACAAGCAACCAAAAGAAAAAATAAGGACAGGAAAGCTGAACTAGACAATTTAAGCATTTCTTTTCTCATTCTTTTCTTGCATTTTTCCTTCTATTTTGTTCATTTTTTGTTTCAGTAAAAGTATTTGTCAAACTTAATCCAAGTTCGAATATTTCTCAGTGACCTAAGGTTTTAGTTTTAGGTTCAAAAAATAATCCAATAAAATACTTACACCTAACTCTGAAAATAAGTCTGCCAAATATTGCTAAAAGAGGACCAAAAATATTTTCTGTCTTGGAGATATTCTACTCTTCCCTGAAAACGCAGAGATTAAATCTAAGACTGTGTCTCTCTTCCACACCTCTCAGTAAAAATTATTTCCCATTATTTTTATGCAAACTCATAGTGTTTTGGTGGTTAGTACTCTTTCTTGCCTTTTGAACTGTAAGGCCTTTTAAAATCCTTCTTGTCCATGAAAGTTTAGATTATTCCAGATGGTTTCCTCACTGGTTGAAAAACATGCTGGTGTTGTAGATGAACTAAAATGCTGGGAAGTGCTAATTAGAGAGTGTAATCTGAACAACAGTCAATTTGATCATTCTCAGGAGAGGCAATCTGTGCTCTGATATGTGCTCAATAACCATTAGGTCAGTGATCCCAAATTTTGAATATCTTCAGAACTGTAGGCTGCAAACCTAATGTTCTCATAATCCTGCCATAATCCATCACAGTTAATTATAATTACTTTTTCAATTTCTTGTCATATTGTTCACCGTTTCTGTGAAAGAAGATTTCCAAAGAACATTCTTACTGAAGTTTGAACGTACTCAATTCTTTTTATTTTACCGCATCCCTGTTAGTCCATTCATTTAATGATACAGTCACATTATAATCAGCAGATAACAATTTTTGTTTGACTTCCTCTTTACCTTCTTTTGTAAAACTCAGTTAAACAATGTTTTCCCTTTCGTAGCTGAGAACCCCATGCAATGACACAGCTGAAGTTAAAACTAGTTGAAAGGGAGTGTGAGCTTTTGTTGGGATCTGGCTGTAAGTCATTGCTTAGTGGAAGGCAAAAAAGTGTTCCTACTTTTTCCACAAGGCAAGGAACTTTAAAGAGGAATGACAGCAAAAACTATTGGAAGATTAATGAGGATCCCCGCAGCCTGGTCTTTTATGGATCACCAGCTTTTCTTTCATCAGCTATATTTACTCAGCAAGTAAATCTACTGCTAAAAAATATGAAAAGCTCTTCCACAAGCCTGCTTAAAGGTAGGAGACCTTAAACAAAAGAGTTAACAGCATTCTACTGACAAAGAAAGCCCCGAGGGCGGGGAGGGTGGAAAAACCCTTAGGGAAACCTTCGTTTTGCCTGTCAATTAGTCAGTTTGCTATTCACTGCCATGCAGCTCCTGAACTATCCTTTCTCAGAAGTGGAAAGAAAGCAACACAGGGTGGTTAATCATATTACTGCATTGATCTTTTATTAAGCAATATGCTGAACCTCTTGGATTGTTATTAAAACTAAAATGCATTTATAGCATACAGCATGTAAATCTAGTCTTTTGGATCAAAGTGTCTCCTGGCACTGTCACATACTAATGAGGGCAGTCGAGCCTAGCAAACTTTACATTTATCAGGGGAAACAAAACTGTGTATATTATACATTTTTAATCATTTGTCTCAGTCCTGATGTTATCTCATAATAAATTACATTTGTAACTTATTATAGCAAATGCAATTTGTAATGATACAAAATAGTCCGTGGAAATAGCATTCTATTGACAGAATTTTCTCATGCATTTTTGCTGTTCTTTATGGCACGGTGGTGATTCACACTCTATTAAAAATAATCATTCAAAACAATCTGCTCCTATTTCATGCCAAAAGATCTTTCCTGTTCTCTGCTTATCAGCAGCAATACTCCCTAACATGAGCTCTCTAATCACTGAAGATCAAGACCTGCAGCTAAATTAGGCTGGTATCAAAGTTTTAGCAGAAATCTAGTTCTCTTGCTACATCTTTACTCAGAAACAAAGCAGGACCAGAGCATGGCTTTAAGCAGGGAGCTGTGACCGTCTATACTCGGTACCATACAAACTTAATTGCCAGTGTGGGCTCTGGGATGGTGCTGCCCAGGGCCAGCACTTACTCAGGCTACACAGAAGTGAAGCAGTCAAGACTGTTTGGGGAAGTCTGTAAGACCACTGTTTCAGGAGGTAGGAGACACATAATGTGTTATGCTACTCAATTTCAGGAGCAGATCATTTCTTTTTGACAGAAAATATTATCCAACCATTAAAATCTTTTTTTTTTTCTTTTGAGATTTCCTACAGAAAATATGATAAAACTGAAAATATGAAAGCTGCTTTGAAATATATATATTTTTAATAAAACTCATTTACTTATCAGTATAAACCAAAGATTGATCTTCATGCACATCCACCGGTCAGGTGCCCTGTGAGATGGAAAGCCCTGAAAAGTGTCAGATTTTCAATGAATGAACCATCAAAGCATACAAAAGCTATGTTTATGTCGAGGTCCCATGGTCTTTTAGAGAGGATCCACTATGACACTAGGATAAAATCATATGAAGTGAGGTAATCAAGCCAGCAGAGCTTATACCATAACACTTTCAGTTATATTACATCGCTAAGTGAGACATATGGAAAAGCTGTGCAATCTGAATGGTTGTTGGGTTTTTTTGTTGTCGTTGTTGTTGAACAAAACATGCAACAGAAGGCACAGAGAATCTTCAGTGTTTTCTTCAAAGGCACAGCAGAGCTTCTCTCTCATCCTTCTATTTTTTATACTGCCTTCAGCCTGCATTGTACAGAACTGCATGCCTATATATACAAGTGTATATATGAGAGAAGAGTGGTAAATCAAGAACAGCCTGCTAGTTATGCATCAAAACCAGCTGCAATCAGACATTCTCCAAAGCTGATATCATACTTTCCTACAATCCCGGGCTACCCCATAGGGCTGTTCCCATTCCAGTTTTGCTCCTAACTTTAGTCTATTTGTATCCAAGAAATTCTTGCATATGAACATATGTTCATTGATGCTTTTAGTTTGAGGCAACAAGATTGAGAAACATTATAGGCACAGATTCAACAAACAATTCAGCAGAAAATTACACTGCCAGGCTAGGGACAGTAAAGTCAATTGTGGTCAAAACTGCTAAATCTTTTTTTTTTTTTTTTTTTTTTTTTTTTGGATGCCTATAACAAGTAAGTGATAACTTCAGCAATACTTCAGGCACACTTATGTTTCTTTTCCAAAGATACACCATCACAGACACCAAGTACAGGGCCAGCCTTGACAACACACATGCTACTCATGAGTAATACGCTGCTTCAGTTAAGCTAAGCTCATTTAAAAAAAAAAAAAAATGCGTTGAATGACCTTTTTGATATCATTTGTATGTGAGTCATTAAGCAACTGCAATACTTAGGGAAGGAATACCGTTCAGTAATTCCTCTTCATTTCTGCTGATTAGGCTATTGGTTAACAGCACTCAGCAAACATTTGGGTATGTTATAACTAATGAATCACTGATTACTTTTGTTAGAGTTTGGGTGGATCAATAATTTTCAGGCTAGAAGTGATATGTGTGAGCTCCAGGCAAGTTATGTTGTTATTTCTATTAGTCAATATTGTCAGTAACTCGTTGGTTACCTAAGTCCCACATTATTGATTCTACTCCATGACAGAAACAGTAGAAATAACAGAATAAAGGGAAAAAATTCTGTCTTTGTGAACACTTACACAAATTAAAAAGTAAGGAACCCTGGAACCCTGGATCTGCACAACTAACCTCTGTATTTTTCACTAATCAGATCTTCCAGTCTCAGAAAATACCAGCAATCATAAGTTAGCACATTTACCTGAGAATGTTTATGAAATGAGGGAAATGTCCAATAAATTTATTCCATCAATAAACTATCATTTTTTAAAATATAATGAGAAGAAGAGTATACTCGCTAAAGAAAATTATGTTAATTACTTATTGGTATGTTCTCTTGACTTCACCTTTCTACAATTTCAGCTGCTTTCACCATTTTTCACTTTAGTTTATATATTCTCAGATTAATCATATTTTAGTTTTTATTGTTTTCTGCATGGCCAGTGTTATATAAAGACAATTAAATGCAAAATAAATAAATAAAAAATAATGACATATTTACTCTCCAGCTATGGAGAATTTAAGTATGTCAGTCATTGAAAGTTTAATTCCTTTTTATCCACAATGTTAAGCATCATCTGGCTAACTGAATCTAGATTATCAGAAGAATCTTTGGCTGTTAGAAATACTGTTTCTTAAATACAGCAAAACACAAGATCGATCATTTTGTTATTTATATCTTCTATCTTCTAGAAAAACAATAGGTTTGTAACTTTCAGTGCAACAATAATAATGCCATCAACAATAATGCTATAAAAAGCTACTCATCTTAAATTTTTAATACCTGAAAGTTGTTCATCACAAAAGTTGTTCCTTTAGAGGGAACAGCATATTCATATGCATTCTAGAAGGCTCACAAATTCCTGAATAAGCAGAAATTGAGTTTTATTTTAGATACCTCAGTGTTTTATGCTGAATCTTTGTTATATCTTCTAGTTTATGTTTTCTTCTCTCTCCTTCACAAGCTGTATTTTTAACATTTTCCTTGTATGAGCACTCCTCTTTTTTTTTCTTTACCTATTCAAATCTAGTTTCTTGGTAATCCAGTTTGAATTTTGGCTCTTGGGATCCTACTTATCACCAGCCAGCCAAGCTTACCAAACAACAGGAAGCAAGGGGTATGTTTAGTGGAAGCACGTGCCATATTTTTGTACTCATAAATCACATGAGGAAGATGAAAAGGCCAGTCTCTTTTTCAGTCACTGAAAGGACTCTCTGGTTCACTTGCAGTATTTGGTAGGTTCATTTACAGGTTCATTTGGTTTATCAGATGGTAGGCAGTGATGTTTAACATGTGTCCATTACAAGACTACTATAAAAAGAACACAAGCTTTCAGGAGTAGTGGCTGAAAGATTATTCTTCTGTTGTGAAAGCATGCACAGGACAGAGAAAGTAATATATTACCTATCCTCAAATTATCTTTTCTTGCATGATAATTTAACCAGGAATTTTTTTTAACATGTATATCATGTGCAGATTTCAGAGTATGTCTTTGTGCTGGTTGTTAAATTACCAGCTCTACACACAACATGATCTTTATCAACCTGAAGTTCTGTCCCTCTGAAACTGTTTCCCCCATTTTGTACTAGCAAACTTCACCTTGGTCTCACATTTCTATTCAGTCCAAACCACCCTATAGCCATCTTCTCCATTTGTGTGATGTCAAAGTCTATGTCTGTATTAGTAAAAAACAGTATTGTGGAAATTTGTAAAACACTAATTATTTATACTGATAGAGCAATATAAACTAGCCAGGATCAGCTAGAATTTTCCTGAAAATTTGTGAGCATGAGGAGGTGGAATTTGTAAGGGACAGCCTTGATTTGGTGGTTCAGCCAGCTGAGGAATAAGATAAAGAATTTCCTTTACCAGATGGCTGGTGCCAGACCACAGTCACAAGCACAACTTGCTGAAACAGACTTGACTGAAGTGGCAAAGAAAACTATGGCAGAGCTGTAATCACCACACAGTGTTCTTTGTATGTCGTACATAGTCCAGCCTTATGGGCAGGGAAATTCTAGTTCAAAGCAGTACTAAAGAGCTACTGGATAACATCTAACATCCTTCAGGAGCAAGTACATACTCAAAACATGGGTCTGGTGTTCTTCAAGATTTCAAGAAATTCTCATTGCCAGAAAATTCAAAAGTCCAACAGAACATCTGCCTTCCTGAGTCATAATGCTGAGAATCTACAGCACTGCTGAGCTTTATACTTGTTGGACTTCCCAGCAGCACTTATTTTGTGCCGCATGTAATACCTTCAACACTTGAATTGGACACAAATTTATAATAGAAGAAAGAAAAAGGTGTAATTAAATCATTAAAAACTGCTAACCTTAGTAAAGATCATAAGTTCTGTAGAAATTGTAGAGATTCTGTTGGCAACTCCTGTTCAATCCCAGTGACAGAACATCTTCTGGGCTGACATAAATTCTGGTGAGGTGGAAAACAGGTGTCAAATCCCTGATTAGTAACAAAATTTGAAGAAATCACCTGTAGGAGTTGACTGAGCAGAGAACTTCAGCAGCCATGCTACAAGATGATTTAACATTTAAATAAGTGATCCTTCCAGGGATGAACGAAAAACCATGTGGAATTTGACTCTCTTTACAACAGTGAATCATCATTCTCCCAGTCTATTAGTCTCCTTGTTTAAAGTTACATATGCACCCACAAAGTCCTTCCAAACTTCACACTTCGGGATTTTCTTATAGTTTTGTGAGGAAAAGATGATCTCAGGCAAATACCACATTTGAGCCCAGGCTTAATTTTTTTATCTTATCAATATAGATATGAAATATATGTTTGTAATGGAAATACTGACAGAGCTTCAGCAACAGCGCTGTATAATAATAAGATTTGTCATTTATGATTAGTTGTCCTTAATGGACAACTTTCAAACATCTGTTCTTGAAAGTATAGCCCTTCCATGTGCTTTAGAGCCATATCATAAAAATAAGATGTCCAATTTTGTCAAATACCAGAGATGTTCTGCTTATTTACCCTTAATAATGATCTAAGTTTCTGACATATAATAATTTCCTGTGTGTCACTTCCATCAAAATGGTTTGAGTGAAAAACTACCAAAGCAGATTTTGGAAAACTGCAGTGTTTTTAATAATGTATTTCCAATTGCGATATTATTTTAAAATCTACATAGTACAAGTGGGTTTAAAATAGATATGCACCTAAATACACAATTAAAACACGAATACAAAACAAAAAAAGATTGTTTAGCTGAAGACTATTTTTAAAAAATGTTTCATTCTAAATGTTTCAGTGAGTACATTAATACCACTTTGTGAATGCAGTTGGTTTACTCTAGCGTAATTGAATTTGCTTGTTAATCTGTTTCCAAAAGGTGTTTAGAGATACAGCTGTACAAGCAAATGGAACCTTTCAAAAATGAATATTGATGAAGATTCAGATTTCCTTACTCCCAAAGGAATGTTCAAATTTTACTCTAAATCTTTAAAAAGATTTTTTATCTTGCTTATTGCGTATGTTAGTGATGCGGGCTGCTTATTAATCAATGTTTAACAATGTAATTACAGCCAGTTTTATTCTTACCAGATAACACAGATTAATAAATGACCTGCAACTAGTGAAGTGTATAGAAAGGGTAATGAATTCCTTCCATCACCACATTAATTTATTAGTAATAAACAAAGAGTATGATGAATTAGAAGAATTTGTAGTGTTTCTGAGTACTGCAACAAAATTTCCAGATGAAAGCATTTAATCATGCAGTTTTCATTCATTTATTTCAGTTTGCGTGCTGTACTGTGCTGGGTCTGAGCTGCATTAACCAGTCATTTAAAGCTAGGTTTCCATAGTTTTGCATTGCTATACGTTGTTTCTGCTCATACTTCTATACACTGATTTTGCCCATTGATGAATCTGGTGTAACTTTGATGTGAACTAGTTAAATTCATTCCATACAGCAAAACAGCTTAATGAAAGTGAGTAAGACACTGCCAAATTAGTCCTGTCTCTAAACTGGCCATAAAAGCATGAAATTCCTTTTGAAAAAGACATGCAATTGCAGGTAGAAAGAAGCAGTTACTGAAACAGCCTGATTAATGTGACCTAACCATCAGTTAAGCTGGGTTATCAAGTGTATCTGCATGCTAGAGAGACATAACTGCTAAAGCCATAAGCTAGTGTCACTTCTAAACAATCTGTTTTTTTTAGCCTTCTTATGAACCTTTCTGGCTTTCCATCATTTGGTTACAGACAGACACCTTTTAAAATCAAAGTTACATTTGAAAAGAGATGTCAAAAGCCTTCCTGAGAATTGGATAATTCCCATTGAATAGCAAAACTGAAAGAGAGAAAAGAAGGAAAGGCATGGATAACACACCATACCCAATGGGAACAGTATAAATTATTTCAGACAGCAACAAAACCATTAGGTGGCTGTCATAGTCACCTTACACACTTCACAGCGCTTCCAGCACAGCAAGCAGCCTTGCCCTGTGGTGGTTGTATCCCTGCTCCTCCCCTTCCTTGATCTGTCACCTCCTCAGCTCAGCAGAGAGGTCAGGAGCAACGTGAGCTGCACTCCTACCCTTTCTCATACCTCTCATTTTTCTCTTGAAACTGAGCCATAACAGTGAGCATGTGGAGTAGTGTAGACCTGCTGTGTCCTTAGATGAGGCAGGGTGCTGTATGGGAATGGGCAATACTGGCCTCAACAAGGATGGGCAGAAGACAGTTCTGACATCCTCATTCCTCTCCAGGTTACTGTCTCAGCAGTGTAGCAGATGTCCTGGGAACAAGTCCCAGCCTCCTGCAACATTAGAGTGGTGGGAAAGTGAGAAGCTGGTGAGGGAAGGTGGAGAGCAGGCCCTGCATTCCCAAAGAACCCTGCAGAAATCTGGTTTAAAAAACCAGATGCTTGATACTATATATTCCTTTTAAATAATTACAGTTTGAAAGATTGAAGTGGTATAGTTTACCTTTAACAGGTGCATAGAGTGTTCACATCAGGTAAGGCTCGGGCCCAGTGCACTTTGTAATCTGAAGCATCTGCAGAGGGATATCAGAAGAGCTCCAAACCTACAGTGCTTTGACCAGCATCCAACCCTACTGCGTAAATGCTTCTAAATTCTGCACTGACTTCTGTGAGAATTTCATACATGGAGGGATTGCAAGAGTGACTCTCGAAGTGACACAGTGACAGAAGCACATCCAGAGGGAATCTGAGGGCATGTCTAAAGGGAATCTGCAAGCAAAAATCACTGGGACTGTGCAAGCTATGTCTAAAAATATGCCTAGATTTCAGTAGGTTAGAATATGCTGTAATGAATTATGTAACTGGCGTGAATTGTTGCCAAAAAGCCCCAACTAGCATAATGTTGTTGCAATTATGGCAATTCACAGGAGATAAGGAACTGGCCCTCTGTACACAGTATTGCATGCATGAAACTATATTATCTCTACATTCTATTTATCTAAGACTATTGAATTTATGAGGAAATTATGTATGCAGACACATACATATGCATATTTTACAAAGAAACATACTGAAAAGTCTCAGCCTGAAGAGATACAGTTGCATACTTGTCTTGAAAGAAAAAGATCTTAATCTCTCAGTGAATCCAAATTCAGATGCAGCTCTTGCCAGCTGACAGCAGTTACTCACAGGTACAGTAGAGGCAGTGCAGACTTAAAGCTATGTACTGATTTCAGCTGGAAGGAATGTGACAAACTATGCCATTTTGCTGAGCCTGATTAAGCACCTAAAATCCAGCTTAATTATGCTACAGCTGGTCATATGCAAGGCACATTATATGGCAGGACAATGGGCTGGACTGTAGTCCTGAAATCACTGTTTCTGCATGAGAGAGTAAATCCTTCGCATAGGCATGCTAGAAGACAGCCTTCAGTGCAAATCGAAGCAAGGGACAAAGCTGGAGGCAGGAGAAGTGGGTTGAGACCAGGCTGAGAAGGCAGAGATTGAAAATAGTGCTATAGGCCATCGGGCAGGCTTAGGAGTGTGCCATCATTTATCCAGGCCCCAGAGCACTCTCAGATACATGGAAGGCAATTTCAGCACACAGAATCAGAGGGACAGGAGGGTGACAATGCTCTCTCAGGCTCCCACACTCCTTGGCTGTAAATCGTTAAGAGGCTCACTACAGGGTGCTTTGCACAGCATCATTCATTGAGAGCTCCATGCCCTTTTTGGGAAAAACAAAACTCCCACTATCCATATGGGATGATTAGGAAGAACTATATGTTAACACTGCAGAAGGAAAATGTAGTGTGGTTTCTTTGTTTTTTGTTATTGCATTTTTTTTCTCCCAGAATTCAGGAAGCTGATTCTGTCGAGATGTCCTTGGCAGATGCCCTGATCTGGAAGACTTCTTTGACTCTCTTTTTTATTATTTTCCTTAACACTGAAAGTTCAGTTAGGCAAGTTGATTTGTTTCTATGGGGGCTACTACTGTAACATGGTAATTATGGAGTTTTTCTTGGTAGTTTGTGTACTAATGAAATATGTGGAAAAAAATACAAAATCATATTACCTCACAGACAGCATAAGTCTGAATTTTATGTTTCAGTCTGTCAGCTATACTCATTCATTTGCTTTCATGTAATGTTATTTGAATACTTGGTTATTTGTAAATGGAATAAAATTAACAAGCAAAGGGACATAAAATATGCTGTCAATTTATATATTTGTTTGCTTATATTTTAATGATTCGTATAATGTAATTTAAAAGAGTAAAAATAAAAAAATTAAAATAAAATGGTAGAAGAAAGTTTTTTGAATCTCCCCAGAGACAACTGTTAAGACCTAAATAAAGTGAGAGTGCAAGGTAGACATCTATCAAGAATTATTCTGGCTACGAGGTGGAAAACAAAGTGCACTAACAAAGAAATGGTTGATTGCAACATAAAAACAAGTAAACTATAGGATGCTCCAAGATCTGTACTATAAGTAGCAAAGTTTAATATATTTATTATCTTTTGTAGAGGTGGTAGATAGTGATATGGCAAAATATTTTTCAGGTTAGTCAGGATGAGGAAAGGTTATGCAGTAGATTGGAAGCCCTACCTCCAAGCCGCTGGGCACTACAATGACAGATGAATCACTGCAGACAGCTGCCATGTTATTCACTAGAAAAAAGATAAGTTAAAAAAAAAAAGAAGAAAAAAGAAAAAATAAAAGCTACTCTGTCACATTGGTGGACCCTACATTTACTGTAGTCACTTAAGAGAAAGAGCTGGACATCACTGGCAACACTACAACTCAGTGACAACTGCTTATTGTGCTATCATTGGAGAAAACAAACAAACAAAAAGAAACAAAGAAAACCCCCAAACTACGTGGTTGTTACATTGAGAGAAAAAAAAAAAGAAAAAAAAAACATACAAAAAACCCCATCCGTAATCCCATCAGTTAACAATGCTTACTGCTTATGGATCAAATCACCTCCTCAATAAACAAACAAACAAGCAAACAAACAACAACAACAAAAACGATAAATAAAGGATTTCTTGAAAATGTTTTCTATCTGAAGGAGCTTTAAAGATACTTAGTGCTTACCTAGGAGTGTCACTCTCATTCAGCTTGAGTAGCACTGAACTCTCACCTAGATCAATGCAACCACTTAGAGGAGGAAATCATTATCTGGATGGAGGCTTTAGTCATATGACAATCATGAGATGACTTGGTAAGTGTACATGGAATAAAAATAATTTGTAAAACTTCAATGATGACTGGCTGATCAGAAAATATCCATTTTGTGGTGCACATTACTGTGGGGACAGAGATAACTAACATGGTTGCATGAGGGACAGATGGGATCCAGGGGCAGTTTTGTAATGCTATGGTTTATTTTTCAGACTGCATTTCCTGATTCAAGCAGGTGTTAGCTTGCCCTTTTGGGTCAATTATAGCAAAACCTCTTTTTCTCTGTTATGCACTGTAGCTTAATTTTACAGAGAATATGCATCAACCTCGCATTTGTATTAGAGGATTACTACTCTAGATAAACCAGAGTTGACTGTCTAAAGACAGTTGGTTAGGTACTTCTATTAACCTTCATCACACCACAGTAAATACTAAAGAAATCATGTCCTGAAAATACAGTTAGCAAATTCAAGCCAAAAATAAATGTGCTCTGAACAAAGCATTACTTAGCTGCAAAACTCGCCATCATGTGAAATTCAACGTTTGGAGGAGATAAAATACGTAATGTCTCTGGATTGAACAGATCCTTTAAGTATAACTACCTTGGAATAAACTACCTCAAATCAGCATGCATGTTAATAGGTTCTGGCTCACCTGTACTGGTCAATGAGAGATGGGTTTCAGGGGAGGGTAGATCTACGGATCAGGACAGAAGTGGCGGTGTATGGGCAGAGCAACTTGACTGAGTTTGAGAACACATGAACAGTGACTGAGGTTGACCTGCAGAGTACTGTACCAGCAGTGTACTGCTGAAAGATGCAGTTCTTCAGTTCTTAAATTACTCCTTTTTAAGGAACAACTTCTCCCATGCACATTGGCACCTTTCCTGTCAGTGGTGAAGCTTTACATCACTGCATCTCCCAGATCTGGAGGGGAAAGTATGGGAACTCCTGCCATTGCAATCTGTAGTTATTCTTTCAGAAATAAATAAGGGCTATAACATCTGTTCTTTTTTCCTCCCCCTCCTACCTCATAACACAGAAGGGAGACTGAGAAAAAAGACTTATTTTCTTCCCCCCTATTTGTGCTCTTTCACAGAACCACAAGGAGATTGAGACTGGCTGCAAGAGGATGAAATATCTGGCAACAGGAAATCTACTGGGTCTGATTTTCACCTCAGCTAGGCTGAAAGAGGAATCCAGGAATCCAGATGGAAGTGATCAGATATCTCTGGTACTAAGGAAGAACAGGAAGATACTGGCATCACTGGAGCGTATTTGTAGAGTTTATCTCCTTACAACTAATTAACTAAAGTAAGAATTAGATATTCTTATGATCACTATTGTCAGCATGCAATTTATAATATGACAAACATCTAAAAAACTGAAACATTTACTCTTAAAGAATATTGAAGACAGCAACGTGCCTATATATATATGGTAATTTCCTGTAGCACCTGGGCGCAAAGGCATTCCTTTAGTTCATAGATGAACAGTGGACTTTGTCTCCTTTCAGGATATCTCCAGATGCTATTATGGGATGATGACTCCAGCTTGCCCTGCTCAAGCTTCCCAGGGGAAGATCCACAACACAGTGAGATATACAAACAGACGCTGAAGTGTGATCAGCAGAGGGACAGTGTGTTTCAAAGGCTCATGTGCCTCAGTGAAACAGTTTCCAAATTCAGATTTATCAGGGGAAACAGTCTTACAGGATCCAGATGCGGGATATTCTTGGACTCTGTACAACTCTGCTACTGTGCCTTGGGAAAAGCAGAGACATTTCATGCTCACATGTGTATTTAACATGAATTTAATTTGTATTGTTCTGTAGAAAGTATTTCATTTCCATTTAGTGACAAGATGACACACCAGCCTTCCTCTATTTCTGAACAATATTTTTCAAGTGTACTGAACGTTCACAGATTCGAAGAACAGAATCTAAACATCTATTTAACACATTGTATAATTTTATGTCTCTCGAGATAAAATTTTGTCAGTGAATTGTTATTACCATTCTGGTATATCTGAAGACCCTGAAGTATGAAGTTTCATAGTACTATTTTTGATTTGTTCTAAATGAAATAATTAAAATAATAGAATCACTGAAATTTCAGCTAAAGAAAGGACTTTTTATATGAGCATGCCTTTTCAACCAGATGATCCTAATTCACTACAATTTCTCTGTGAACTTGTAGCATGTATTTAATACATCAATTTCATTGCTGTAATAGACTGATCTGACTCATAAACCCAGGAGAAGTTCTGAAGTTGGCATCATAAGGGAAATCTACCTCTAGACAAGATTTGGAATGTAAGTTTCATTACGCACGGAACACTAAATGCAAAGTTTCACAGAATTACTTTTACGTACATATTACTTGAAAGTCAAATGTCATGATCCTATTGTAGTTTTGTATTAAAAGTTCCACAAAAACTGTGCAAAAACATATGCTGCATAGTTCATAGAAAATCTTGTGCACAGATAAAGGATTTCTTAGATTACAACGGCAAATAACAAAATTGGGGGTTTAAAAATATTTTTCTATTACTTAAGCCTAATTTCCACTCTCACCACTGTGAAATGAAGTTCAAATATTTTTGACCAAAACTGGTTTTAAGCCATTCTTGTATGAACAGACCCAGGATTCAATATCATTTTCACAGACTGCGCCTGAGGAAAACTTTCAACACTTTCGTGACACTCTTCAGAATGCACTTCAGTCCTGTACATGGTGGCCAAGAGAGAAAGTTTGAATAATGAAAAAAGGGAATTTGTGAATTTAAAACTTAATATAAATTGTGATCATATATAGTGTATGCTTGTGAAGTCTTAGAATTCAGCCCATATTTCTTACATCGCAATTTTTAATTGAGTTATGTGTTGGAGATAGTTAGCTATTAGTGGAGGGAATCTGAGTGAGTATCAAGCTAGTAGCGCAGCATCAGTATGAAGTCAGTGTCAAGAAAACCATTCTAACTACACACACGATTAAAAAAAAAAAAAAAAAGGCAGATTCTGGCCTACAGATTTTCAGTCGGGGGAAAAAAAAAAACCCCAAAACAAAACAACAGAACAAAGCAAAAGGCAACATTAGAATCTTTGATTTTGTTGTTTCAGTTAACCATTTACTCTGATGGTGTTTGAACTGTAACACACTGAGTTGAATGAAGTTTCCAGATGCCTTTTTTTTCCCTCTTCTCTCAGAGATACTGATGCCAAAACTGAGGGTTATGGTCCATTTAGCTTGAGTATTTCAGTTTAGTTGTAATGTTTTTCTTCTCTGTTTTTGTTCACAAAAGATCCAACACAGCTGGACGAGATACAGCAAGGGGTGTGCCATCCTAAAGAACACAATGAAGGATTAGAAAACACGCCACAGAAGCAGAGGAAAAAGAAAAATCAAATTCACTGAAAGGACTGTCAAGTTCTGAGTCAATTTCACAAAGATTTCACATGTAGGAAGCCAGATTAAAAAAAAGAAAAAAAAAAAAAAAAAAAAAAGATCTGTAATATGACTTCTCAGTGTATCTGCATTGCTTTGGTGTAACTGTGAATGTATCCACAGACGGTTTTGGGAAGAAGTATACACAGTAAGTCATTTTTAGCTCAACTTATCATTGTCAGGAAGACAGAGCATATAAAATGAGGAAGAACTCTTTTTCAGGAAGAAAAATACACACTTAAAAAAACGTATTCTGTTATTTAATTTCTTTACGGACTCAGCAATGTAATAATAAATTCTTTGTGAGGTTAATACGTTTATGTAATTTTAAATATCCTTACACGAACACATTCCCTCTACTCATAGTGGGTTGTACAATGTAGTAGTATTTCTGCATATATGCAGGTGAAGATGAAAATAAGTGTCCTAAAACTATATGCAGGACATGGATATGTCATTACTGCTCATGCCCTTCTCCTGTCATCTTGCTCATGGTGTAAGATCCTGTGCTTTTATGAACAGTCATCCAAAATCTCAATACAAATCACTTAAAAAAAGATCTGCAGGCTGAAAATTTTCTTTTTTGGCATAGTGGTCTTGTCTCAATTTAACAGCAGAAAATCATAGAGGGCTGACCATGTTGTAGGCTTCCTAGTTTGCTTTAATCTCTGCTACTACATGTGCCACAGGAAAACTAATTTTATCTATGAAAACTTACAAAGAAGATACAAAATGTCCGTATAGAAGTATTTAAAACAGAATAGTCTTTTCAAAAGAGTAGATGTAAACTCACTGCTTGCATAGCTCCCCTTTCTGAGTGCACACGTATGAGGATAGGAATGAGAGACAAGAGAGGATGAGGGAGTCAAGAGCACACACTTTGCCCACACTCATTGTGGCATCCAGCGTCCAAAAAGAGCATTCTGAATGAAAGACAAAAAAGTGCCACAGCCTAAGCAGTGAGTGGAAATGCTTTGGCAAATGGAAAGCACACAGTGTACTCTTAAGACTACCTCCACACCATTCTCAGAAGTGGAGAGCACAGAGAAAGTGCTCATAGCCCAGTGAGTGTGGCGGCTGCTTATCTGACAGTGCTGAGTGTATATTTTATAGATACATGAAATTTTGCTTTATACACCTAAAGATTCCCAATACAACTCCTTCCTATTAATATTACCCTTCACAATTTACATTTCCATCTGTGCCGTATTTTCTGTACCAGCATCCCTGTTTGGGGACCCAGCAATCCCAAGGACTGGTTTCGGATTCTCTCATCATCTCGCTACCGAATCGCAATGACACCCCCTGCGCTTTGCCAGCCACTACGACAATAACCAGTTACCCCATTCACACGGCAGCTCCCTCCACTCTAAGGACGTGGCAGAGGCGTGCGGATCCCGTTCCGCGCCGTGCAGCCGCACGCCCGCCAGGTGTGCCCTGACAGGTGCAGGCGGCGGGGAGCGGCTCAGCCCCGCACGGCCCCGACAGCGGTCCGGCGGAGCACAGCACTCGGACGATAGCCCGCAGAAGTGATGCGCAGCGGGCCCGCGTAGGGAGCGTAGAGTTGTGGTGTCGATTCCCTCTCACTGAAGGAGCAGAGGGGCAGGGGCACAGCACATCCTCGGAAGAAGCGCTTCGGGCGCGGAGTGAGAGCGCTGACGGAAGGAATTTGGAAGTTTCGCTGCCTCTTTTTTTTTTTTTTTAACCCTTCTTCCTCCTATTTAAATTGCCTCCATTATTAGCGGGTTGCCCTCACTCCGGGCTGGACCCGATGGGCGGAATATAAGAAAAGCGGCCGCCCTTGGCCCCCAAATAAATACCAATGTACTATTGATCAGTTCTTAGCGACCGCAGAAAAACACAGATAGTGGAGTAAGGAGGAACAGAGCCACACGGGCGGGAGCCCGAGCGATGGCAGTCCCGAGGAAGTTGACTTTTGGCAGAGCGCTGACTCAGGTGCGCCTCGTGCCGAAGTTCCCTTGCAGCCAGCAGCACCCGGGGCCGCGAGCGGGCAACGTACCCGGACCCCCTTCGCTCCCTGTCCTGGCACGCACAAGGAGCCGCAGAGACTGACGGGCCGCCCCTCTCACTCGTAGGGCCGACCGCGCGGAGCAGACACGCGAAGCAGAGAGACTCCGCGGAGCTACTCCATACGCCAACCCCGTTCCATCCCACCACCGCCGCCCCTACGCTCATCCCGCGGGCAGCCCAGCACCACCGGCAACCCGATACCGCCGCCCGCTCATTGGCCGAGTGTACCGACTCCGCCCCTCCACCCCCAGCCACTCAATCAGCAGCTCGGCCCGCCGGGCCGCGGGAAGTCGTCGCTGATTGGTCAAAAGGATCTGTCAGTCAGGTTGAGGGACGGGCCGCCGAGGCGCAGCGGTGCCCCCCCCCCCCCCCTCATTGATATTATCGGAGCGCGGCGCTGGCGGCCGGGTTGCAGTCGGGGCTCGCGGGCGGGCGGCCCGGTGCGGGAGCAGGAGCTGAGCAGCAGCGCGGTGGAGGAGGCGGGAGAAGGAGGAGGAGGAGAAAAAGAAAGGCAGCTGGGAGGGAGGGAGCGCCGGGCCGGGGACTCGCAGAGCAAATTTGCCACCGTCCTCTCGCACCCACCAAGCGGCGGCGTCTAGAAATAGGGAGCGAGAAAGATAACGTTTCCCCGCTCCTGCACCATGGTTTTGCGAAGTCGGCTCCCTCCTTGGATTATGTTGTGCTCCGTCTGGCTGCTCCGCTTTGCACACACGGGGGAGGCACAGGCTGCGAAAGAAGGTAAAGGCGTGCGGAAAACTAAACTTTGGGCTTATTTATTGCTTTTCGCAACGAGAGGCTTAGCGGAGGGAGCCGCGAGCTGCGTGCCAGCCCCGCGTTACGTTTATTTTTTGCGTGCGCGTTTTCTTTGAGATGTGGAGATAAACGAGTGGGGAATTCTGTGTGTGAGCGTGTGCTTGAGTAACAGACCGGTACAACCGCTTTCGCTGCGGGGAACGAGCTCCGAGAGGCAATTGCACGTGATGGGAAGGGGAGACAGCCCTCGGCCCGGGGCTCCGCGCAGAGCTTTCCCGCAGCCTCAGCCCTCCGGGACGGGACGTTGCGGGACCGCTCCCCGCCGGGGCCCTGCGTGAGAAGCGGCGGCGGAGTGCGGTGCGCTCCTCCCGGGGGCGCGTCCTGGAGTCGGGTGTCCGCAGCGCGTGTGCTTATCGCTGGGCAGAGGGGGAAGGTTTGGGGTTGGGTGCCTGACACCATCTGCATATCGCAGCGGGGCTTCCCTACTGCCATCAATCCAACGCTGTCGTAGTGGTGTAAGGCGAAGCCCGGACGTCTGTTTTCCTGCCCATCCCGCGCGCATCCCGCGCGCAGTTTGCTGTCGGAGAGCGATGGAGGTGTATGAAATCCATTCCCGAAGTCCGTCTAGGAGATCTATTCTCATTCTGAGAAAATCCGGGATCGTTAAAAAGAGCGCCCTAGTAGCGTTTGACAGTCAGAGACGAAGGTCCGTCTCCATCTTCACATGGGGGGTGGAAGGAGGGGCGGGTAGGGAGGGGAGAACTCGAGGGGCTTTTTTCGGTGTCCCTACATAGGTACGCATTTGGG
>PPHD01007792.1:0-15770 GCA_002909625.1 Bambusicola thoracicus
GGACCTGCTCCAGTACCTCCATGTCCTTCAAATGTGAACATGCTTGCTTGGAAACTCTCAAAAATCTTACTTACAAGGTGGATGTACCTATCTACTATTGCTCTGACAGAGATTTTTGACATGAGTATGATTCTTCCACAGCTGAAGTCAGTGATTTACATTCCATGAGTTTTATGACAGGCTCACACATTAAAACTCTGGTTTTCTTCCTTAAGGAACCACTGGGAAATTTTCTAGAGTTTGTCCACTCTTATTATCAGTGCTCTCCTATTTTGTTCTTTCTTCTCACAGTTCTAGCAGGAGCAGACCTACAGTTCTCCAGTTACATCAGCACTGTGGCTTTACATGAACTCATCATTATCATCCTACCGGCTGATGTTACAGGTAAGTAAGCTATCCTATATACAACTGTGTTAGAAAAAATGCAATAAAAATTTAAGCTCCTTCTTTCCCTGGGCTTTGTGAACTCAGTGATGGCAACCCAAGATCCAAGATCCAAAATCCTTTACAAAAAACATTGTCTGTTTCATCTGCATGTAATATTGCAGCAGGAAGGAACAACATCCTGTCAACAGCAGCAGCCTATGACAAGTATCTGACTGCTACTTTAAATTTGTGATGGAATCAAAAGAGCAGATGACACATCAACTGCAACACTGATACTAACAAATAAGTGAGCAGTACCACTCCTTGAGGGTAAATTTACATATAGCTATAGCTGCTCCCAGTGCAGCTATAGGAGAAACTGCTGTTAAAGAGCCTGGAGGGCAAAGGGAAGTGAATTAAATGCTGTACCAACCCTACAAACTCTGTTCAGATGCTCTGGGTCACAAACAAAGTTTTTTTAGGTGCCCAGGCTTATTTGCTATTCACTTTTAATAGAAATTGACTCACAGGAATAGTCAAAAACCAGGACTGATAGAGGAAAAAAAACCATTGTGTTTACATTCCAGGCTTCAAATGAGATCATAAGTGTCCTAAGCAGCATAACAAAGGTTACTGTCAGGGTGTTCTTTATGACTGAGCAGAAACAGGAACTGCTGTGAATCACATGACAACCTGTATCTTGATTTTTACACACAACTTACGAATGTCAATACTTAGAACAGTTTAGATAATGATCAGAAAATAACGGAAATTTTATGGGGGGTTATCTGAAAGAAAATCAGCACGTGAATTTTTCCAAATGATCTTAGCCTACAGTACACTCCTTGCATACATTCGGCCTTTTGGTCATACTTACATTTTGCAGAAGAAGTAGATTTGATACTATTTTCTTCATTCCTTTTTTCCCCATCTTCTGAAACTTCAACTCACATCAGCAAAATAACATGATCCACAGGGGAAATTGTTGTATTTTTCCATTGTCTATAAGCTAGAGAAAATTTGAAATCAAATCTCAAATTAAAAATTTGGCAGAATATGAATTGAAGTTAGTATTAACTAGAAACTTCAGCACAAAGTATGTTTGCCTGATCAAAGCAACATTCTATATCCCATGGAAGCTTTTGAAGAATATTTAGAAAAAAAACAAGTGGGAAAAATCTCTCCATGCCAGATTTTAGGCTGTTTTTTAAACATACATCAAGGCAAAGCCATAAAGCAGCCAATTGCCTGTATCTTCTGCCAAGAGCAGCATTCCCCTCTCTCCCTCGTTTTCCTCTCCTCCTCCCTCAGAATGAATGAGATCAAGATCAAGAAAGCTGTGTCAGGCTCTTGAAGCACTTTTCAAGTTTGCAGAAATATTGTGCTCAGATGAGTACACACACACAGAGTTTTAGGCGTAACAGGCTGATCTGCCCAAGTCTCTTTAAATGTCTCTGCCACCACAACACCAAGGAGCAAATGCAGGACGAAGGAGGTAGCAGCACTGAGATGTGATCGAGGGCAGCAGACAATTTGGTAGCCAACAGCAAGCTAAAAAGTCATGGGGTCACAGAAGGAGGGGAGAGAGAGAGTAGCATTTGCTTTGGGTGCCAGAAATGCCTCCATACATCTCTGTGCTAATATTATGATTATTACTTTGGCAGAAGCCTTTTTGTTTTTTTTTCCAAGCTGATCCTGCTCCCCCCTTGTGCAGGTATTGAGTCTGCACTCGGCCAAAAAAGCAAAAGAAGAGAGGCCATCGGTTTTAGATTTGCTGTGCTCTCTCCAAGATACATAAGATGAGAAAGCTGGGGAAAGTAGGAGTACTGGGGGGGAAATGAGGAAGAAAAACATCTTAGCGGTCACAACCTGGGTAAAGACCTTGACTTTTCTAATACTTTTAGTCCAGAGTGAATACAGCAAGGATGAAGAGAAAATAAGTTTTAATTCCAAGTTGCTTTGCTGTAAATAACTGATATAAATAACTCTGTTCTGCCTGAAGCTGTCTGAAGACATTAGGACAGCCTCCATACTAGAATGTTTATTGGAGGCAGCTACAGTCAAATCCTACTCCTCTCTCTCACTCTTCCCTCTTCTTTCAAACCACAGTACATATATCATTGAAGACCTTTTAGAGCTGTCACTAGGTTATGTCAGCCAAAGCCCACTGCACACCACATGCTGAATCAGCAGCCTCCACACAGCGCTGCCCATGTCTGGCACCAGTGCCCAGGGGAGGCTACACACTTCTAGATTCTCCATAGCCTGAAAAGCATCTTACTAACACTGAAACTTTTGCTTTAGAGCAAAATTATTCCTTCAGACCCCTCCCATTCCTCAGACCCTTTCCAATTGTTCCTTTATTCCACTGAAAATAAAGCCCTGAACACTGAGATATTTCTGTATCCCTGCTGCAGTTGCAAGCCCCTGCAATATGATCCTTCTCAGCACACTTCCCTGAGACTCCCTAGCATGTATAATCATGCCAGAATATGAGGCAGTGAGGGTACAAATAAAAGTAGAAGCTGAATCTGTGTATTTCAGTCAAGAATGTTGTGATTTAGATTATAAACTTAAGCCATTCAGTCTTAAATTATCATTCCAGTAGCCTGTATTTCTACTTTGTATTGCTATTTTTTAATTTCCTATTTGCTGCTTGCCTTCCCCTGATAACCTTTCACAAATTCTTCGAACATTTCATTAATTTCACCCTTTTTTCAGCTCATATTATTATTCTGACATTTGTTTTCATATTTACCTCCCTCAAAAGCCTGTTTTTTTTATCATACATCTTCTTCCTCCTTCTGCTCAAAACTCCTTACAGTGTTTCACACAGTTCTTCCTCTTTGTGAAACCTCTTTTCTGCCAGCCTCCATTTGCTTGTATCTGAAACCACTACATTCACTTGTCCTATTTAGGGCCTAGATCCTGAAATCCATCTTAAATCAGAAAAACACTTAAGCAAGTATTTAATTCTGGGGATCATTTTGGTATAAATTGCAAGGTAAGCATTTACCTCACATTTCCTATCACAGAATCATAGAATGGCCTGGGTTGAAAAGGATCACAATGATCATCTAGTTTCAACCCCCATGCTATGTGTAGGGTCACCAGCCACTAGACCAGGCTGTCCAGAGGCATATTCAGCCTGGCCTTGAATGCCTCCGTAGATAATAGAATTATATCATAGAATGGCCTGGGTTAAAAATGATCATCTAGTTTCAAAGTTCAGCTTCTTTGCCAAATACATGTAGGTTCTATATGTGTATATGTATGTGTGTGTATATATACACATACAAAAAATCATATATGTAAGCAGAGTGCTTCTCAAATCTTCTTGTATTTAGATGATGGCTGCCAGCTCAGATGGCTCTTGAAGCTCTGGGAAGAGGCTGAGCTTCCCAGAACTGCTTCTTGCTGGGAACCTGCAGAAATGGATGGCATGCCCATAGTCCCATGGGCACACAGATAGAGAACACCTTCAGGTTGCACAGAGAGCATAACATTTACAGCAAAGAGCTTTCAAAGGATTTCCATCCACTGCTACTAATGGTTTGTAGTGAAATACAGGCATACCTTCAAATACTCATCTCTCCATTAAACTCAGGTTGCAGCTTTCTTTTAGATTGTACACACACACATGCCTTCAGCAGGGCTTCATTCCATCTTGAGTGGGGCCTCCTCACTTTGGCTGAACAGGTTGAAGTACTAATTTCAGGCATGGGATTGATACAGCTTTCAAACCACTCACGAATGTGGGTAGAGGAGCTTGCATTCACAAGTGCTGTCAGTGCCCTTCAGAAGTAGGCCTTAACCAATACATTCCTTTCATCTTCCTACCTGGATGAGTTACGTAACTCCATGCTCACTTTGTTGTTCTTGCTGAACCTATTCTCAGGTGCCCTGTTTTCCCCTTGAAGGGTTTTGGGAGCCTGAATTCTGAGTTCTGCTGGGGACAGATTATCTAAAGAACTGGGCTTTACAAAGTCTATGTCCATTTGAGGATGCAATCATGTAAAGATTACCAAGCAATTTTAGGCACTTTGCTGAACAGAGATTATGCTAACAATAACAAGAACTGCTTCCAGAGGAAAGTATTAAGACCGGGAGGGTTATTTATTTATTTGTTTGTTTATTTATTTTTCTTTATTATCAGAGCTTACTCTCATTGTCAGTCCTTGGGTGAGGAAGTAGAAAGACAATTATTCCAGTGTGCTGGACAAATTTGCCAGAGGAGAGAAACTGAATGTTTATGCACTGCCCAAGGCCAGAGTTGTACAATTATAAGAATATACTGCCACCTCTGTAATTCTGTGAATTTTAAATGAAGCAACTTACCTGCTATTAATTAGCTATATTTTGTAGTTTTATGGACATTGCACATGGTGTGCTCATTTGCATACATTAGCATGTAATTTACATGCTTACTTCAAGGTATTCAATATTATTGCCATTACTTTTTGTGGCCTATTTCTCTAATGACTGTAATGCAATACAAAAGAGATTTCTCCTTGTATTTACCCTATTACCTTATACATGAGTTTCAGAATAATGTGTCGTGCAGAGAAGTGGGAATTTTCTTGCAAAAGGTTTTGCTTTCAAGTCTGAGCCACTTCATGACCACCCACCCTGCTGCATTTTCTAATGCTGCTTATGTTTCCTTAGACATTGTTCTTTTCTTAGTCACAAAAGGACACACAACATTTTAAAAGTCAGGTGCAAGTGCAAAAATTTGCTCCATTGCCTGCACTGAAAAAGGAAAGCACAAGAATTAATGGGTCCCACTTCATCTATCAGCACCCAAAGGCATAGAGAGAAAAATAATCTGCAGCTGGGGAAAGCTGAGCAAGGTCAAAGGGCAGTGTCTGCATCTGCATTCACTGAGAGGCAGAGAGGAAAAGCAAAGGGTCTCTTTTTGTTGCAGCTCAGCACTATTTTAGAAAGCACAGATACTAACTTAATTACCACAGCTCCCTTTTGCACTAGAGCACTGCAGCAGGATATAAATCAATACTTAAGGTCACATTGCTAAAAGCCCTGAAAAAGACTTTTCTCTCACTGTAGCATGTTGTTTTCTGCTTCTGCATCAGTCATGAGAATTGACTATCAGATAGGCAACAGGGCTAAAACAATGATTACAAAAGAAATCATGATTTAAAAAAGTTAGGTATAAAATGAGCAAGTCCAGCTCATGGCAAATATCAGGACTGCATCAAGCCTGTTACCTCCAAAAAGGGACACAGGAGCAACAGCAGGTGCCCAGGAGCACGGAGTGAGTTTTACTTCATGAAAAAATACAGTAATTTCCGCTGAGTAGATCTTTGGCAACTTTACCATACATCTGAAAGCAATGATACATGTTCATGCATGATATCTTATTTCAATAAATTGTTGGGAACAGAGTTAAGGATTTACAAACATACATTTTTTTTTTTCTTTTCCCATTTGCTTTTCTACTATACCTGCTGACCTAGCTATTTCACAACTTTTGGAAGAGAAAAAATTGCATCATATGGGATCTGGAAAAAGCTAATTCCAGCTGAAATGCATTTGGCACAACATTGAATGACTTAGCTGGAGGTAGGTTTCTTTTTATTTGGGTTCACAACGGGCAGTATGGGGCCAACAGTATTATTACGTAGATACAGGATTTGCATCAAGGAACCACGAGTATTGTGAGAATGAGACACAGCATCCTCTAAATGCCTAGTTTAGATGCTATGGTATAATTCCAATTGATGATGGGAAAAAAACAAGATAGAAATCTATTCAGTGTGAGAAAACAAGCTTCAAGGCAATTTTGATTTTCAAAACATAAACAAGTTTTCACCAAACTTGAAATTTAATTTCTAAAACTTGCATTTTTCGTTAGAAGGCAATGGGATCACGGAGGCTGGTAATCCAACATTACAGCACAGTGCTGATCAGCTTTAGTTTAGATGTATTTGTTTAGGTGCTATTAGTTTGGGTGTAAAGAGTTGCAGAAGCAGCCATTCTAGAACTACAGCTTCTAGAATCCCTGGATTTCAGACAAAACAGCCTCTGGTCACATGTTGTACAAGGAGAGCATGGACAAAAGTCCAAGAGCTGACCATCTCAGGAAAGCATAATACTTCAATCATGACTTTCTTTGATTTATAAGGAGAGCCTTAGGCAAAGCATTTTGAAATTCAAAAAACGTATTTTCTGGTGATGCTTTCTGTCAAAAACTTCTGAGAAGACAAGCAAGAATTGGGTGCCATTCTAAGTTGATGGACAGATTATTTTTTACATTTTTGCACAGGTACAAATATCCCCAATAACCTGTGACAAATCTGCCCTAATAACAACAGTCCCTCAAAGTATCGGAAGAAGATAGACAACTTCCTCAGATGTTATTTGACCAGAGAATTGCAAAGATTTTTTCAAGCAGAAGTTAAAAAGATCCAAGTCCATCTTCATATTTAGGCATGAAGAAAATACTCGCCTCTTCTACTTCATTCTTTATTATCAGGACTCATGCTTGACTAGTGAACAAGCACTGACTAGGAAGAAAAGAAGAAGGTTGTTATATTTCTCTTTTTAAAAGTGTTGGCATTTGATAATGGACAGTACACTTGCTCCTAAACAGTTACAGAACAGGACTTCTTTTGAAGACATTCTGAGTTATTAATGCCCTGTTGTATATATTTAGGTTGGAAATTTTTGAAAGTTTCCAGGCCAGATGGATTATTACGTGGTAAAATTTGACCAAAGTCCCTTATTACAGTAAAAACAAGTAAAAACCCGACATTCACAACAACATCCAGTGTCAATTTACTACTTCCTTTACAGATTCATTGCTGGAATAACCAATTAAACCATCTAAGTCTTCTATGACAAATTAATATCTGATTCAGCTTTTTTGGAATCCTTAAGTAGAACAGAAGGAGAAGAGGAACGTTAAGGCACTTTAAATCATGATAGACCAGACAATGCCTAAAAGTCTGACAGTACAACATTTATAGTATTATTTACCACAGTGACAATGATAAACACCAAATTATGCATTCAGAATATTACTGTACTTATTTAAATGTGATCATTTGCAATAACTCATTCCAGTCTTTATGAGGTACAACACTGTCTTTAAGAAACAGTTATACAAAACATGAATGCGAGAATGGCTAAGAATCATAGAATCACAGAACTGTAGGGATTGGAAGGGACCTCTGGAGAACATCCAGTCATACATCCCTGCTAAAGCAGGTTCTGTACAGATTTTGATTTTTTGAATATCACTACAGAAGAAAACTTAAGGTGAAAAAAATTAAGAAAGTTATAGATTAATTCCCACCAACTCCTTTCTGTGGAGACCATTGGATTCTCCCACAGCAGACTTGAATCTATTCAGTAAAATATCAGAGAAAAATAAAAAGGGAACATCAAAAGTAAAAGCAGCAATACAATGTGGAATAAAGCCAGGAAGATGGTTAAAAAGTCTAGTTATTAAAAGTGTAAGTTAGCTGGAGTTCAAGTACTACAAAATTGAAGGGCTCAAAACATGCATATTATTACTATTCCTTTGTGCAACAAAAATTATGAATAACAAGGTGCCACTCTACCTGTCCAGGACAGTATATCAGATCCTTCACAGCTGAAAGCACAAAAAGAGAAACTAATGAGATTATCCATGTAAAAATTAGAAGCTTTCCCATCTCAGAAAAAAAAAAAAAAAAAAAAAAAAAAAAAGACTATCATGCTCCTTTTTCTTACAACTCTTACAACATAACCACTCCTTCAGTGGAAAGAAAACCAAAATTCAACTCTCCCTTTTGTACATTGCATTTATATTAAAGACATAAAAACAAAAATACTGAGAAATAATCTTGTTTTTCCTTTAATACAAATCATGTAAAAGAGACAAAAAGCATTGTGTATGCTTAATATTCTACCAGTAATACATATAATTTTTTCCTAAAAAATCTCAAACTCCACCAGGAAGAATCATTTTGAACATCATGAAGCCATCTAAACTCTTCCTGCAATTGTAGCAAATTTACATATGTTAACTGCAGCAATATTTGGGCTTGGGACCAGACTCTTGATTCTGCTGACAAAGTTCAAATCTCTCCACCTCATATATACTACCTGTTTCTCCAAGCCACAAGTAACACTTTCCAAGACCAAATCTCAATAGCAATCCCTCTAACTTACTGGTTTAAAAGAATTTTGGCCCATGTCATTGGTTATGAGGGTTGGAGAAAATATGTTACCGGCCAAAAGTCTGGCAGAACATGACCATCAGGTAAACAACCTAAAGCCTTGACACTTTGAGACTGAGCAAGAACTGGGCTCTAACAATTCTACAGCCAGAATAAGGACAATTGCTCATGATTATCCAGAATATGGGTGTAAATAGCTGGTGTTTCCATTCAGATGCCAAATTGAGGTGAAGCCTGAAGAAAGAAGAATCCAATTCAGGATGAATGCAGCTGTGTTGCTGTCATTTTCCTCATTGAGATAGAAAAGGAAGATTCCTCTTTTCCTATTTGAATATAAAATAGAATATTTCATTGACAAAATTAAGGGCTAGAGTCACAAAACCGCTAAATAAAGTGGCTTTTTTTTTTTTAACCTAGCTCCTCAGTGACAAAAACCATGATACAGGAAAGAGAGAAGAGATTACAGTTCCTTCCTCTGCCTTTTCACAAGAGTCTTTCGAGCACGTATGTCTGATCTGAAGCATGCTTGATGATGCTGTCTTCTCATACTTCACACTTTGCATCCTACAGTGTCACCTCTCATTTTTCTGAGTGTCCAACTACCTTCTAATCCTGCTTTTGGCAATCTCATCTGCAAACGAACATGAAAATAGTCTTTTTGCACAAATTTATGAAATACCATAATCTGACTTTATGAAAGTAGGTGTTAAATTGTCTTGTGATAAAGTTACGCTTTTTTTTTTTTTGCTTACCTTGTTTCCAAAAGAGGGAATGGAGAGATGAAGAACGTGTCCAGGAATAAAGACAGAAGTGGGAAAAGTATTTAAGGACATTCTCCTATATTTCTGCTGCAGTATTGTACTTTCACACCAGCAAATATGATTCATCCACTTTATGTATTTGCAGCTAGATGTGAAATTATCCCTCCTTCTTTTTCTTGTAACGTTTTTCTTCATTTCAATATCAGAACAACGTATCATCACACCTGTTTGTTTGTTTGTTTGTTTGCTTTTTTCCCTGTACATGTACACCATAAGCATTTTCAATAGCGCAGATATCTTTACAAGATTTTGTTTCACAAACAGATTGTGTACTTAATTAAAGAGAAAACAACAGACTTGCATATAGCAACACATCCACACACATATACTCACAAAACAATAAATGAGAGTAAGTCTTCTGTGACAGCACTATTTTCCACTGTCTGGATGATTAGAGAGTCCAGTGCTTTTTATCAGAGACAACCTCTTTCTCTCCTTCCGAGCTTTAAATAAATACTTGTGCTAATTGCAGATAGTAGCAAAATGCAGCACCAAAACTGGCATGGATGTGAAAGGGAATAAACAAGCTATGGTAGATTAAACACTGTTTTTCTGTCACTGTCAGAATGTATAATAAAGAGTCCCGTGTTATTTTACTGTTTCTGTCCTTGTAATGCATGTCAGATACCTATAATTTATGACACAGAGCTATTGCTTCATGAGTTGCACTTCCTTTTAAACTGATGCTGAACTCGTTAGTGGGGGAAATGTGACAGGTTGATAGTGGTTTCTTATCTGCAGGTTAAACATTGTCAGAATAATTCATGGCCAGGCAACTGTTAGAACTGTAATGTTTTTATAATTCGAGCTGAAGTGGACTGTTCACTAAGGATTTGAGCTCCAGCGAGCAAGCCCCTCACCCTCAGTCTGAAGCTCACTGCCTTCCCATCCATCAGATTTCAAGGAGGAAACATTCTGAAACTCGATCTATTGAGTTCAAAGGAAATGTCAGAGTCCCCAGCACTGACACTACTAGCACCCTAAAAGCCAAGGATAATTGCGTTTCCAACCACCACCACTCAAAAATAATGTCAGGATCGAAAAATAGGAAAATGTACTTACAAATTCTGACATTTCGGGGGCAGTGCGATGTTACTGATACTTTTGTACTCTAAGCTTTAAATCGTTAAGATACATTTTTTAATCTTTTCAGCTATCAGTAGTCGAATCTTGATTTTCAGCTCCTTTACAATTACTTTGAAATCATGTGACTAAAAAAGTTGGAGACCTGAAAAACTTGCTATGATACCCATGACAAAATCACAGAAAGCTCACTGTACAAAGGTTACAATCCAAATGAGGACTTTCTAACAAAAGCTTAATTGCTCTGTTGAATCATGGAATCACAGAGCAGCTTGGATTGGAAGAGACCTTATAGAACATCCAGTTTCAACCCACCTGCCATGGGCAGGGTTGCCATCCACTAAATCAGGCTGCCCAGGTCCCCATCATAGAATCATATAATCATTTGAATTGGAAGAAACCCATAAAGGTCATCTAGTCCAGCTCCCCTGCAATGAACAGGGACATCCACAGCTACATCAGTTTGCTGAGGGCCTGGTCCAGCCTGGCCTTGAATGTCGCCAAAGACTGGGTGGGCATCCACCACCTGGGAAACCTTCTCCAGGGCCTCACCACCTTTATTGTAAAAAACATTTTCCTTATTGCAATCAAAATCTTCCCTTCTTTAGTTTGAAACCATTTCCCCTTGACCTGTCGCAGCAGACACTACTGAAGAGTCTGTTCCCTTCTTTCTTATAGCCCCACTTTAGATACTGAGAGGCCGCTCTCAGGTCTTCCCGGCCCCTTCTCTTCTACAGTCTGAACAGTCCTAGCTCTCACAGCTGGCTCATGTCCAGCTTGCCACCCACTAGTATCCCAAGGTTCTTTTCAACCATACTCTATCTTTACATCCCCCAGCTTATACTGATAGTGGTTGTTGTCGTGACCCAGGTGCACAACCTTGCACTTGCTTTGTTGGACCTTGTGAGGTTCACTTGGGACCACTGTTCAACCTTGCAATCAGCCTGGCCTTCAATGCTGCCTGGAATGGGATATCCACAGCTTCTCTGGGCAACCTGTTCGAGCACCTCACCACCTTCTAAGTGAAAAACTAAAACTATATCAGCTTACAGCAACTGAGAACTGAGTTATGTCTCTAACGTAAGTACTGTGTATATTCTGACAACTATGTGTTACCTATAAACATGTATTTTTGAATCATTCCTTAAGAATTAGTCAGAGGTGCTATGACTGTGACGCATACAAAAATCCCAACTGGCAAAATACAATTAAAGCAAGAACTCTTGAACAAATAAACCTCTTAAATACACAATATTACCAGGCAAAATATCTCTGTGTTTATCACTTTGCAGCTGTAATTACACTAACTGCTTTTCTTCATGCATATATTAATATCTCACTAATAAGGCAGAGGTATAAATTACCAAGCACTGAGTTAAAGGAAGGTTTTATCTTGGCAGAGTGCAGTGGTATTGCATACTTACAAAAAAATCTTAAAATTGAATCTAATTGCTAGTTTTACTGGGATAGTCATTTCTTGCAGTCCTGAGAAACCCAATCTCCTTGAAACAGTAATGAATGAAGTGCTGGCTTGGAAAGCTGAGTTAGAGTGGGTTTCAGATACTGCAGGTCAATATATTCAGCCTGGGATTCTGAATGTAGCTGAAGTGTGAAACTCACAGAAGATATTTAGTTTATCTTGAGAAAAGAAAGGAAAGGAACAACTATGTCATTTCTGTTTTCTGTGTAAATAAAGACTACTATTTTAAGGTTGTTCTGATTATTTCAGGAGGTTTGCTTAATCACCGATTGGCTGGATGTGCTTTTGAGTGGGTGTGCTAGCTATTCACAGCAAAAAAAGGTCAGGAAATTCATTCCCATGGGATGAACTTTTCTGAACCTGGAAATGAGCAAAGAGACTTGGAAGTAACTTCTGACCACATGGATGAATAATGCCAAAGACTCCTTTAGCAAATAGCAATTCTTATGATATATACAGCATTGACTGTGTTTTGAGGCTGAAAGCTGGTTATACTGTCTTTGGGCCAGAGAAATCACTGGGAATGTAAGGTTTGGTTGAAAAAACTTAGGGAGACATTCTCCCACACCAAGTCACCCTAAGGGCCCACATACAGAGGGTTTATTAAATGTAAATATTTGACTAATAGTGGCCTATGACCATATTACAGATATGAGTAATACATGTTACACATAGTTACAGGCATGTCAGAAGAAAAAGTCTAGACAGTTATTATTCCAAAATATCAACTGAATTAGAAAATGTAGGCCACAAAGTCAAGCCTGTGAATATTTAACTGAGCCTAGTTGTGTGTATTCAACCACTCAGTCATATCCTATTTGCTTTATGCTCTGCCTCACCTAGATTAGAGAAAGAACCCCAAAATGGGAGTCAGTATCCTTTCCGTAGCATGCTTTGCGCTTACACCTGAGCACAGAACAACTCATAAATCTTGTTTCATGCACAGATATATCAATTTCACCAGGATATCCATCGTTTTAATATTTTTGTTTTTCCCAAGTATTAATGATTTGGTTTTCCAAATTTATATATCAGAAGAGAGTAGAGTATTTTTCAGTTCAGTATACAAAGAACTAAGGTACACACAGGTTCAAGGGAGTGTATCTTCATTCCTGATTTTTAACAGTTAAGATCTCATTTTTCATTTTCCTCCTGTTATTATACAATTGACAGCTTAAAAAAAAAGATTAAAAGTCATCTGTAAGATCTCAGAACTTTGCAGCACTGCTACTGTATACCTAAAATTGAGACTGTGGAAAAAGGGGACAAAGATGAAGAGAAATCCAAATTCATGCTTATTTCCATGGATTTTCCGAATTGTGTAGATCGTGTGAGACCAGGGAGGTTGGAGCCACATTTTGATAGCAAGTATTTTGCTACCTTTCCTCCAAGCTCTTGCAATCTCATGTGAGACCAGGGAGGTTGGAGCCACATTTTGATAGCAAGTATTTTGCTACCTTTCCTCCAAAGTCTTGCAATCTCTTCCAGCAGTTTTTTGCTTAACTTACTGCACACTTAGCAAATTCTTCTATCTGTGAGACACAAATGTTCTTGTAAATTCTTTATTTATTAGTCAACGTTTACTTGCTCACTGAATATGTTTACTGTGCCTTATTGAATGACACAAAGGTAATATAAGACAACACAGAAATACATGCTTAGGCAGCAAAAACTTGCATAAGGATCCAAATACTAATTGTGCTGACAAGTCAGTGGTGACATCCCTAGCTTCTGATCACAATCTAAATTAAAATGAAGGAAAATTATCAGAACATTACGTTCCCAGTTAAAAATAAGTACACAAAACTGCACCAGGTGATACCATAACGGGACTACAATCTTTGCCTCCCCCTCTGTCATTTAGTGATAAACAAAGTAGCCAACGGCAATGGGAAGCAGGAAGATGTTATCTTCTTCACTTATCTGCCCATAGCAATGGGATGAGGACAAAGTTTGACTGCATTTCACAACTACTTGCTTTACAACTTGGAGTAACATTGCAATTCAGGAACCACAATGCACTATCCCAAAGCCACAGGAATTCAGAGTAGAAAGGTTCCTGCTATTTCCTCCCATGGCTCTCAGTATTCCTGTATTCCTAGATCATAAACTATCCACAGTCAACCTCACAGACTTGAGTCCGGTCTCTCTACCAGCATACTCATGTGACCTTTAGTAATATGCAGTTTATCAGAGGTTTGTCTACTTCACACGGTCAACAAGAATACAGTTTTTGAATAGAGAATTTCCAGATTTGATCTATGTAGATCAAAAATAATTTGTCCTTTCCAGTTCAGATCAGAGATTGGTGTGTAGAACATTCTGAAATGTTTATTCATTTCTGCTAATAAAATTCCTACTTTGTAACAGAACTAAAAACCTTCTTTTGCCTCATATTTCAAGTAACATAAAAGCAGATTTTCAGGTAGTATAGGTATAAACATTCTCATGAAATGCAAAAATGCTACTGATTTACAACACAATAACTAAGAACAGCTTTGTTGTTTAGAGCAATAGTGATTGGTAGAAAATATTAAGAGAAAGAGTTTTATTTTAAAGGTGCTCAAAAATGAAATTTAAGGGAAAAATCTTCAGCAGTCATGACAACATAAGAGAATACCATAGACCACTGGAATAGCAACCATGCTGTCAAAACATAGCCAAAGGACCACAGTTTGAAAAGAATGAGTATCATTATCAATGACATGAAGAAGAAAAGATAAGAGCAGCTTAACTACTGCCTGTCATTACTTGCACCTAGTATAGTACCCAGCTTAAACAGTATTCAGGCAGCTGCCTGTGGATATACCCAATATTACATGTTAATATAAAAGTTTAGGTTGCCAAATAACACTTTTTTTTTTCCCTTCCTTTTTCATTTGAACAGAAACACCAGAAGCCATGTTAATTTTTTTTCATACGTTGTGTACTATGATCACAAAATGAATACCAAGATATATAGCATTGTAGAAGTGGTACACCCAGCAGGATTCTGCATGTGGACAGGCCTTAATGTTGTTAAAATGATTCAGACCTTTATTATGGTTACTCTCATTCATATCTCTTTACCTCCCTCTAGCCCTGCCTGTCCCAAGGGAAGTCTTGTTCAGTAGATAGAGGGAAGGCAACTGAAAGTAATGGATCTGGGTTTTAGCCTTGATTTTACAGTAAATCCACCAGAGAGCAATAGTAACTCCTTTTTCTGTTTTAACCTCTTTGGTTTTCCTCACCCATCTTGGACTGGGTACTAGAGAGTTTAGTGTCCGTCACTGTACACTTTCAACTCCTTTTCTCAGGGGAGTCCTTTAATGGTAGCACTGTTCAGAACATCTGTGTATCTAATTGGAAGAATTTTTGAGTGATTTCATGTAACTACAAAATAATTGTTTTCTTTAATGCATTAAATATATCAGACTGTAGCCCCACAGATCATGAAAGCAATGATAAGAGAAACATGATGTAAAATTGATATAGATGTCAAGTTGATAGGCTACCATGGCTAAAGAGGAATTACAGTCTGTCATTCAAAAAGTCAAATACACGGTGGTTAAATACTAGAAAATATTTATGAGACAAACAGCAGTATTCAGAGTTCAAATAAAGAGACTATTCTAAGGAATGACATAAAATGGCATCTGTTGAAAAATTTCAAGCACAGAGCAATCTGAGATAGCATTCTTTGTTTCTCAGGTATGGCAGTCTCAATCGTTTCCCTCTGTAGATGGATTAAAATGATGACAGATAAAGATCCATTGCCAAAGAAAATGTAGGATTTCATTTAGACATGTAATTAGTTGGTCCTGGGGCCATTAAAATACACACACACACACACACACA
>PPHD01007793.1:593-22582 GCA_002909625.1 Bambusicola thoracicus
CCCCCCCCCCCCCCCCCCCGTTTCATGCTAACCTATTCTTTCTAAGACATCATTTTGTGTTCTCAGTTTCCTGCAAGTACTCATGCAGGTGACTACAGGTCCTTCCAGCAGAAACAAACTGGCACTGAGAAGACACACACTTTTTGTAGGGAGTCACCTTCTGTGAACCTTGCCTGCCCATAACGTATGCATAAAAGTGCAGCTCCTGGGAAAAAGATTGAATTCTTATCCTGGGGGAATGAAGGAGGGAAAGTGTTCTATTAATAAATCCAAATGTTAGGCTTAACTCAATATGCAGAGTTGAGGCAGGGTGATATATCTCACTCCTCCATTTGAGAAAGGGTGGGAAGAAAAGGCAAGGCAGGCCAGACACGACCATTTGTCCTTAGAGGCAACTTGTTTTCCTTACATGCTGAATCAGGATGTATGGCCCAGGTGCTTTCTACAGGGAACTTCGATGGGAACCACATCTTGGCCCCAGTTCAACAGGTGTGCAATACCACTGCAATTAAGTGCTCGGGACTCTCTGCCCCTCTTTAAGCAGCAGACAGGTACATGTGGTCTGGAGGGTTTTCTTGTTTTTTCTTTTCCTCCCCCTCCACAACTGAGAAAGCCAACCTGTGTGTCACGTTGTATGCTGAAATAAGACACAAAAAGGGATTCATCCATCTCTCTTCCAGACCCCCTGTGTATGCTAAAGCATCTGTTTAAGGAGTCATTAAAGAAGCCTTAAAGGCTCCAGGCACAGACAGGAAAGACGTTCTCCCCCCAGACTTCATCACTGGCACAGAAAGTGAACCCCAGCAACTACTCATGTATCCACGAGCACAGGGAGTGCAATGCTGCAGACATTTTGGGAGGTAGAGGCTTAGCAGCAAGGAGCAGACAGTGTAGAGACTTAGGGATCCTCAGGACTGCCTCATCTACATGAGGAGCCACTTCAGGCCTCCTGAACATCAGAAAAGAAGGCTGCTTAAAGTCACCCTTCTCTACATTTCCCTCAGGCCTCTAAATGACAGGTTGCGTCTTAGAGATGTGACACCAAACTTCAGTTAGCCTTGACTAATGAACTGACACTGTTGGTTCTGACATGGAGCACATTCTGGTGGTATGAAACTGCTCAGAACAGGGGGCTGCTTCAAGAAGAAAATCAATGCTGTGAACAAGGCCATGATAGCAGTGTCCCCAGGGACAGTAGGGAGAAGGACAGCCATTCAAATCCCTTGGTGGCCTGGAGCCTAAGATAACACCTGACCTCTGAGATGCCGGTCAACATGTTTAAGTGCCACCAGCATGGGCTCAATACAAATGGGGAGAAAATGAGTACATGGGAGTGTCCCAAGCCCTCTTTGCCTGGCTGCTGCCCAGGCTCACAGATGGATAAGCAGCTGTATCCCAGCTCTGAAGCACTGCCAAGCAAGGAACCTCTCTGCTGCTGCTCTTTTTCTTTCTCCTTGCTGGTACTTCTCGTTATTTTCCCTTTCTCTACACTTCTGCTGCACAAAAATTGCCCATCTGACAAACAGTGTTGTATTCAAAGTCTCATTATGGGCACAAGGGAACACACCTTATCTGCAGAGCCAACAATTAGAATTCACTGTTAGCCTGATTAATGTTTCAACAGTAAAATCAAAATCAAATAAACATGTCTTCATTGTCCTGCTACATTTATACTGACACTTTTTGTCCATATTACTTAATTTCTAATTCTCATTAATAATTACAAAAGTTGGTTTATGTCCTAAGTTCTTTTCCTTTAGGAGAATACTGTTGGCAGTGAGAATTTCTTAGGTTTGCTTGAGGTTTTCAGACTGTCTGTTGCTAATTTTTAATTGGTCTGCAAGCTCAGTTACAGTAATTTCTTTGAGGTAAAACCATACAGTTTCACAGAGTTAAGCTAATGCAGGAAGGTGGCATTACTTACCTGTTGATTTACTGCAGGTTCAGTTAAAATAAGCTATAATATGCTTCAGACCTGAAGCAGCCTCTGTTAAGTTAAGCCAGAATCTGCAGTTTGCAGGTAGCAATGGCAGCATCGTGCTTCCTGAGACACAGGGTTGCAGAGGCTGTGTTCACACTGGCACCACTGGTGCATATGCACTCTCCTCCAAACAGGCATACATAGCAATTGCCTGTTCCGTAAATGCTTTTGTCAGTAAAACTCTACTTAGCTGATCTTTTCCCCAGTTACAGTCGAATTAACTGCCATCAAAGTGTTGGATTTTATTTCTCAAAGCACCAGAGCTTTTCCTTCAAGCTGACATTGCTCAGCTCCATTCACATCTGACAGAGCCACGCTTGATTTCAAGGAACAGAAGCTTATGGTTTTAAGTCTCCATCCTATTCTGGATCCTAACACCACAGAAATGCTTTAGCCATTCAGCACTGAAATCAAAGTTAATTCCCACAGGTAACTAAAGTGTTACTAAAGCCTTTACCAGTTTAGATAGCATGCAGCACACAGATGCAGATATATATGTATACACACACTAAAGTTCAACACTTGGAAGGCAGTACTAAATGACAATATATCACACTTTCAACAAACTTTGGGCATTTATGAACAGAAAGGAGTGGAAATCTAAAATCATAAATCTCAGATTGCCCACTTAATGAAATACCATATTTTTTCATAGGACTGAACCTTGGATAATCCCCACTGCTTTGTAAGTGCCCACGCTCAAAATAAGTCTTCTTAGAACCCACAGTGCAAAATAACCTGCAGTAAATCAGAAGAAAGGGGTACTGATTATGGAGAGGGAGCAGAGGCAGATAACTCCAGGGTAATCTTCCCCTATATTACCTGTGCGTGCCTCACACCTGCATTGTTGCTAAGTTGCAAGGGCTTAAAGTGGGAGAGAGAATCTAATTTCTGCTTTAAAACTGATACTCTGTGGATTGCTTATGTAACTGAAAACACATCATTTCATCACAAGACAATCAATTCAACAGATAATATGTAGATGGAGGTAATAAACTGCTGGTGTAATTTTGATTTTGTTTTGAAACTGTATTCATCTAGCAAATAAGAAATATAATAAGGAGCAAATGTCTTGTGGCTTATGCATGTGAAAAAAAAAATACTAAAATCTACTTTGCTGAGACTTGAGCAGAAATATGTGAAATCTTACAGAGAAATGAGGAAGATAATGTGTGCATCCTTGAGCTTATTCGTGTTCAGTTGTCAATGATCACCCAGATTTTATGGCGGCCATAACAACTTCTGCTTTTAAAGAAGTGCTGAAATGTTATATGATAAGAGGCTTACATTCCATTGACCTGGTTGCAGTAAGAGTTAGGCTTCTAAATGCCTTTGAAGGTCTGGTCTTTACACTTATTCTGTTTCCATATTCAGAAATGATAGCTTTGCAGTTCTCACAAAATGACTCTGAGGATAAACGCAATAAAGATTCCTAAGTGATCGAATTCCTTGGTAATTGAGACTATGGGAGTATCTCGAACAGGTGAATAAAAACTGATGTTAGCCTCCAGGGCAGTTTGACAATTTTCAGCTTACATCAGTTTGCCCATAATTAAAGGTGAGAATATAACAGGGAAGCAGAAAGTGGGAGGACTTTAGGATCAAAGCTAAGCGACCTTGACAGGAAGGAGGCTTTCATCTCTTCAGAAGGAAGCAGCCACAGTTGACAACAGTCATGTTGCACTAGAAGTACATGCAGTATTTAAGATTTTAGGGTAGGATATTATTTAATCCTAATAAAAATGAGAATAAAAGCTGTTGAAAGAAGTAACTGTAGAACTAAGAAACATTTAAGGAAAAGAAAAAAAAGAAAGGAGACACGCTAGCTCCAATGACACAAACTTCTCATTCATTTCAGCAAGACCAAAGCTGGTTGTTTCTGTATACTACTTTCTATAAGAGTTTCAGAGAAGTTTAGTTTTGGCTCAAGGAAATATTTAAAATATATAAGAGTAGTCTTTCCATTAATGGATAAACAGCAGACTTGCCCCTCTCTCATAAAAAGAACAGTGTCAGAGAGGCTGTACTGACACCTCAGTTAGTCAGCTTTCATTTCTTACTGGAATTGGTTATCCTCAGCGCTCCCTGCCCATGGGAATACCTTTTAGATGAAAAGAAATTTCAGAGTAAGAAGGTAGTCTCTCTTGTCCAGGTAAGTATCTCTTTGTTCTTTAAGCAGAGACATCTGTTTACAAGCATGAGAATATAAGTTAGGCAGAAATGGGTTCATTTAATTCTGCTCCTCCCAAACTGCTTGCTTTTTTTTTAATTATTATCTTGGCTATCATCAATCCTGGCTACTCCAGGGATTACTTCAGAATCCGAACAAAAGCTTCACTGTGCAACAATAGCCAAAGTCAGACTCTTCAGTAGCTTACACAGAGTAATATTCCTCCAAGTCTCAGACAAAAAAACGCTTTTATCACTCATTCTGTGTACTTTGAATTAGCTCCTTCAGTGGTCTAACGCATGAGAGGAGAGCTGCTCTAGAAGTTTCTAATCCACAGTTTGCTGCATATGTGATCACATAGTTCTTTAGTATTAACAATGTACTTCAGAGCAGCAGCATGGCTCCCAGCTCCATTCTCTAGAAAACAGCAACAAGGAGTCTGGCGGGAACGAAATTAGAAATAAAGCACCACATTGAAGCCTCCATTACACAAGGGGATGCCTTCAATAATTGCATTAGAAACCTCGCTTCCAAAAATATGTACTCTGCTTCTTCTCCAAAGAGATTCCACATGCAGTTGGAAGGAATTCAACAACACTGCAAATACTGATTATTTCAAAGAAGATCAAAATCTTTCCTAGATTTCTTCACTTTCAAGAAGCAATGTGCTTACAAGGATCTTAGCATACCACTGAAAGGAACTTTCTCATTGGGTTCTACACCCAGAGGAGAACATCTCAACAATACAAGCAAAGGAGTAAATCACCTGCACAGTATTTGTTTATGGTGTACGTACACATAGCTGTATGCACTAAGAGAAACAAATACATATAAACAATTCAAGTTTCTTGCATATTCCCAATTAAACAACTCATTAAGATTTTTCAAAGAACTAGTGACATAAGTGGCATTATTAAATACTTCAGAAGCTATTCAGTCATGAGTAATGGTATTCTTTTATACACTTTCATATTCTAAGAAACATAACATTACTAGCAAAACCTTATTAAAAGGCTCCTTTCAGAGAAGAAGGCTGCCTCTCAGATTAGTGATTTGAAAAGCAAATGTGCATGTTTCCTATTCAAAAAAAAACTTCAAGAGTTTCAGAAACATCACTCAGTATTCACAAAGCCTCAGTTAAGTAATGAGTCACCGTGGCTGGAAATACATGAAGCTGGGAAGTTCGCCTCACCTGAAGTCACAGGTAGCTTTCCATACAGGGTAACTGTAGAGGGTAGACGGTTCTAGCTCGAAGCTGTGCTAGGAGTAAAGATCAACTTGTTTGGATAACTAAATCCTCAGTGGCAAGGCTGCTAGAGTAGCCTTGTAATAATATGGCATTTATTCACCCTGTATGAACAGCAGGTGTGCCTCATTCCCATTTAACAACGATTACCCAGTCCTAATATCTCTGAAGTCACTCAGAAATAGCTTAGTGTTCCTAAGTGCTGCAGCTTCTTTTTGTTGGCTACGAGGAGAGCTCAGGAGGACTTACAATGGGTATTTCCACTTTCTGCCATCTCATCTAGCTCTGCTTGAGAAGTTCTCCTGGCTCCTTAGTAAGATCCCAAGTAGGATCAAGAGATCTGAGAGAAGGAAAGCCTGAAAACCTGCATTAGTTCTCCTGCCTTTTGCTACAGCTTTTTAAGCTGTGAAGTTAATAGGGGCAACATTAAGAGGCTTTTAAAGAAGCATTGCCTTTTAGTGCAGCCTGTTACTATCGTGATCAAAGAAATAAAAGACTCTTTCATCAAAAAAGAGACATGACCTACTAATCTACAGTTCTTTTAATAGCGCGTTTGTAATGAAATGAGTCTTAATGGGCATTCCTCTATTTCCCTCTTAATTGCTCCCGTTGGAGTGTATTTGCATAAATGGAGTTCACTTGCCCACAACATGCTGAGCATTACAGGGATTTCTGATTGGTAGCAGTCTGCATCCATTTCTTAGTGGTAAATAGCCATGAAACTCCATGAGAAATAAGAAAGCCCTTGATTAACAAATACTAAAGTAAAGTTTAGCTATTACTACCTTTCCCAGGTCCAGTACGTTATGCCCCATCTACTAATTGTTTTCGCCTAAGTTCAGAGTGGTAAGATACCATATGTTACTGTCAAAATACACAGAAAAACATAGAGTACAACAAGCCTCTAGCAGAGAGAAAGAAGCAAACAGCAGCTGGTGAATGGAAAACTCCTTAGAAAAGACAAGTGCTTTGTTCTACCACAGATGTAATGGGGCATGCTGGCAGTGGGGGTGGTGAAAAAAGTCCTTGTAAGGGAGAACTGCAAAAGGCAAGCAGAAGAGATTAGGGTCACTGAAAAAAAAAAAAGACAGCAGCAGTCAAATGTGGGATTGTGGCTTTCCTAGAAATATGAATTTACAGATGGCTGCAAATTAAAAGTAGAGAATAATAATCCTTTTTCACATATGCACACTCTGATGTGCCTAGATTAGAGTCAGATGAACTCTGTTTACCGGTTTGCCCTTAATTATACTATTTACTACAATAATTTTGATATCTGTCCATCAGCCTCCTCTGTAGGAAACAAATAAGATCTTAGGGATTAAGATCACGTTTTACAGTGATTTACACTGCCCAAAGCACAACCAAAATATTCCTTTCAAAGAATTTTCTTCCATTTATGTCTGCCTTTGAACTGCCTTATTACTACTGCCAAAATAGTGAGTCTTTGATAGAACGATATGCTGGTGCCTGCTGAAAATATGCTATCTCCTGCTTTCTTCTACTTCTGGCTAGGCATGTGGCAGTACAGCCCCTGCCTTCATTGTCACGCTGCAATACTTCAGGGAGAACTGCAGTGCTACGAAAAGAGCTGCAAGCCCAGTTTTTTTTCTTGTATTTGGAGAGTACTGCAGACATGCTGCTTTGAGCAATTGCTGATCAGCAGAGAAAGAATCTCTTGTTTTGTGGTTCTGCATTGTTTATGCATGTACAGATGCTTCTGATGGCATGGGGGTAGGTGCCTAATGGTAGTCTGAGTAGAGGTGGAAAAAGCAAAACAGGACATCTCATCTACAGTAAGAAAATTGTGATCTTCAGGGAGAAGCTGACCAAGATTTCTTTAATGCACTCTGAAAGTTTGGAATAGTTCCCTTCATAAAAATGGTTTGGTGGTAGCATCTCATAATCTTATAAGAATAGAGTTTTGTTTTAAATAGCTTTGCCACTTCTTTAAGAAATGCCTAAATAGTCATTGGTCTCAGAGCTTGTCTATGAGACTTTCAAGTACCAGGATCTAGAAAGAAACAGGAGAGGTATTCAAATGATACTGCTTTTTTTTTTCAATGAAGGGACAAAACACTATAACTTAGGTACCCAATAGCTTTCCTCTCTGGGTAGGAGGACTGGGTTCCTTTTCAGGAATCAAATTTCAGTACATGAGGTAGAGTGGCTTTATCTGGAAAAACAATGTTCTCCATCTCCCTTATAATACATACAATTACATATTGAAAGGCCCTGATGAGGAGACCCCACAGCTTTCTCTTCATGCTGAACAAACCTAGCTCCCCAGCCTGTCTTCATAGGAGAGGTGCTCCAGCCCTCTGAACAGTTTTATGTTCTTCTCTGGACCCACTCCAGCAGCCTGGACACAGTACTCCAGGTGGTGCCTCACAAGGGTAGAGCAGAGGGAGACAATCACCTCCCTCACCCTGATGGGAAAGCTCCTTTTTATTCGGCCCACGGTACAATTGACTTTCTGAGCTGAAAGCGCACACTGCCAGCTCGGGTCTGATTTTTCATCCACCAGTAACCCCTTGGTCTATCTCTGGAGGGCTTCTCAGTGAATTGATCTCTAGTCTGTACTGATATTGGTAATTACCCCGACCCAGCTGCAGGACTTTTATATTCTTGAGTGATCACAGATTAGTCGCTTACTGCATCCATACAATGGAAAAAAATAAGATTTCCTTTTCTGTGACATTCTTGTCTTCTTTTTGAGACTGTTTATGCACAGTGGATGAAAGGTACGCTTCCAGTATTTCTAAATACAGAGACTTAGATTTGTCATTTCTGAAACAAGATGACAATGAGGGTCTTTCAAATGGCAGGTAAAAAAAGTCTAACTATCTGAAAGCGGACAAACCACATCATCAGTCCACTCACCAGCTACTGAATAATCCTATGAAGTCCTACAGTCACCTGTAGCCACCACCACTGAGGCACTAACGAGAGAGATTTGCCTCTCACTTTGTCTGTTTTGTTGGTTTGTGCTCTTGTGAAGGCTGATGCTTGCGTGCATTCTGGTTCACTGGGATTAAAGCAATCACATTATGCCAAAGTGCCATGTTAATAGATCCCAGTGCAGGATTCAGGTAGTAGTTATCTTAACATTTCTGCTGCTTTCAGTTATTTTTATAGTTCTGGACCTTTTTTCCTGCTGAGAGAACTGAATAAAAAATGGCTTTCAAAGACACTATAATCAACCACTGCTGGCTGCAATTACACTGTGTACTCCATGTCTTCAGAAGGAACCTGTGGTTTAAAACCACATATCTTTCAGTTTTAATTCCCTCTTGGCTCTGTTCTGTTTGGAATTTCAGAGGTGTATTCAGAAATGATCACTAGGGCATATGTTTATATAACAAAGATATTAAAAAGTGAAAATCAGAAGATTAAAATTTCATCAGCTATCTTTAGACTGCAAAAAAAAAAAAAAAAAAGTCTTTTTTTTTCTGTTTATGAGTGATATTTGCAAAGGAATCCCTCATGGAGAATGAAGGGAAAAGGGCATTTGGATTTCAGAGCAGTAAAAGCTAATTTACACTTGAGACTTTCAGATCTTACTGGTCATAAGAGAAACATAATTGTAAAGTAAGCTCAAACTCAACTTCTTTTTAAGTCCAAGTCAATTATGGACAAGTCTGCAGCATTACAGCTTTTGAGTACACGAAATTTAGCTATTACTGAAAATATCCAGCAAGGAATTCTTTACTATATATGAAAATGTATCGATGTGATATATTTGAATATATGAATACGACATTGAAAATAAATGAATATGATAAATTTGGAAGCCTCTATTTTTTTTTAGGTTAGATAGAATACTGTCTTTTCTTTGTGTAGCGATTGCTACTTTAACCTTTCCCCCCATGATGAGAAAGTAATTTTTTGCAGATTTTCCTTACAGCCTTAATCCTCTTCTTGCAATCTTTCCTGCGGGGTAGCAGAACTGTATACTTTGTCATTGTGAGGACAACCCCAAGGACAGCTTGAGCTCCTGGCTCTTCTGGGTTGTTCAGATTATTTTATGGACTGGGACACTGCTTCTTTGACATGGCTTTGCAACAAGGTAAAATCTAAATAAATAATCACCAGATCCTCACCTAGCATGCCGCCTTCCAAAGAGCAGCTTACACAGCAAAACTAGGAATCAATATCTGTCCATTCTTCTTCCCCCATTAATGCTTTCCCCACCCTTCATTCCTCAGACTTTGACAATGAAATGTAGATTCCTTTCTCTCTCTCTGAAAAGTTAGACAAATTAAACACTTGTACCTGATGTCAGCATCAGACTACTGGCAGACACTTCATATCACTGGTAGACACGACACAGTTGTTGATGAAGCCAGAGGACCAGTCTACACTTTTTCACCCCAACCATAAAACAAGTTTGATTTTGTGCCAGTAGAGGCACATATGCCAGAGTGTTCATTGTGTAATACTACTTGAATTAAACAGCAGGTCTATTTTCTGCCTTTGTGTTTATTTTCCCCTCAGTAACTGAATATCAATGAGGACAGATACAGCTTCTCCCCCCCACCCCCAACCACGCACACCATAAAGAACTGAATAAATAAATAAATCTTTTCTGAATATTCACATCTGCAATTAACTCTTGCAGGGCATATCTGTATCATTCTCCATACTCAGTTCCCTCAGTTACTATGTCACATCATCTATTAAATTACAACTCCTCACTCACTCTTCATGTGAGAACAGTAGTAAATTATCAGTTCTTGAATACAATCAATGTTAAATCATATGGACTAATGGACCTTATTCCTAATGTCTGAAGCTGTGTACTTAACCCTCAAACAGTGAAACTGCACTTAGGTGAATAAGAAATAAAAGATCTATTGCACTAGCACTTATTTGAATAATGGTTATGTCAGAAATTTTAGACACTCATGATTATTGACACATTAAAAGGATACTTAACATCCAATCATCAGCAGCCCACAATGCCTGATATATATATATACATACAGAAACATAACTGAATGCATGGAATCTGAAAAGAAGTAATTTTCAAGTCCTAGTTCAGTAACAATTTATGAATCATATTCCTTTGAGAGTTTAATGAGGGGGAGATACTATGGGAATGAATGGAAAGGAATGAAAAAATGCTTTCTCTTTCCTTACTGATGTCTCTGAGGGGAACGCTCTTTGCTGGTCTGGTTTATTGAACCACCACCTACAAAGAGCAGCACAACCTACTACTCTGAGTGGAAGTGGAGGTGGAAACCTCTGGTGTTCCTCGGGTCAAGAACCTGCACCTGGTGGTTGTCACTGTGCTGGAAAGCCATCTCCAGGACAGAGCTCCTTGATGCATCAGAGAAACCCCAATGGATACATTTTCTCATTGATAGTTGAAGTAATGAAATATTTCTCAGGAAGAGTGTAAAATTGCACTGAATTCTCACATCAGTGACATGAAGACATCTACATTAATGAGATACTGGGGGACAAGGGTGAACAGAAAGGTTGACTGTGAACACCATCACCTAGGAGAAATAATTTTTAAGTAAGTTGATATTTATAGCGATTAAGCAATTGTCTGAGGTTTTGATCCTTCAAAGAGGCGTGAACATAAACTTTAAATCTGCAGCTTGTCACACCAAAGACAGTTATTTCACTGGAAGTGACACTGCTTTTATGTTAACAATCATCATACCTAAAGTAAGACTGGGATTTTTTCTTTTTAAGCTTGGGTGTGCAGATTCCTTCTTCTCCCATAAAAATCCCAGATTTGATACGTATTTGAGCTGACAGAGCTAAGCCAGTTGTCTGAGAATGTTGTACAGTGAAATCGTTTTTCACTCTTGACATTTCAGTTGATTAACACAGTGCGTTCCCCAACCAGCTGACCACCGAGGGTTGAGAAAAGTGAAATGTTTAAAGTACTCTTTCTGTCTTACTGCCTGTCTTTGTATGATGTGAAGAAAACACAAATTTTAGCCCCCACCCCTTGGAGGGGAACAAGGGAAACATCCCGTCAATTATATTTGGACTCTTCCAATTACAGAAAAAAAGCATCCCTGCTGAATGACTTGTTTTCAAATTAAAGAAAGGAGTAAGCACAGAAATTGCAAGAGAGGAGCTACTACATTGCAGAGACCTCTCTGCAGCATGAGACGTTGAAACAAAAGCACAAAATGCCATTTAAAAGACAAGGAGCTAACTCTTTACTAAAGACTCAGCTCAGAGTATATTGCTCCCATTCTTTTTATTCACTTCACTGAATTTATCATTATGACCCATAATACAGTTACTAGCACCTATAGGGCAAAGATACCCTGGGCTTCAGTTTGTACCTATCTCGATTGCACACTCAAGCCAAGGTCTGTAAAAACATGTCTGCTCTCTTGCCACGCACACAGAATTTGCTGGGGCTTAGCTGCTCAGCTTCTGCACGGGGACCACCCAGTCAAGAGGGACATTATGGGATCATGCCCCTATTTCAGCTTTTTGGACACATCTCTGCAAAGAAGAATAAAAGGCTATATTTCACAGCTATGATATCATTCTCGTGAGCTATATTTCAGCATGAGCCACTATAAAACCTCTCCCATGACATCAGAGCTGTGAAATATAGCTGACTTCAAGTGCAGAAAATTCCCCTGTAGGAATAATTGTTTCCTGGCAATTGGCATTTGAAGGACTGATCCTTTAAGAGGCTGGCACAAATCCTGTCAGGTAGTTCTGCTCCAGGCAGCACTGCTCAGGAAACATTAAGTGTAGGAGCAGAGGTACACAAGCTCACTGTGGGATTTGGCTGTGGGGGCAATGAGATGAGCGCTGGTGGAGCCTGTGGAGTGATGATTTTCACTCCCTTATGCCATGCAGACTTCACTAATAGCAAAATAATAGGTTTGCTCATACACTGTACTCCCTACCTCAGACCCTTCCTCCCCAGCAAGGTGAGCCATATGCACACAGCCAGAAATTAATTCTCCTGTCTTTACCCATCCTCACTCCAAGCTAGCTTCACGACAGGTATGCAGTTATAGAGGGCAGCTTGCCAGGGCTGCAGCTGCCCACGGCACTCATTAACTCACCCAGGCAGTCAGCAGCCTCCCTGCAGAGCAGATGGGCAATAGTGTGGGAGTCAGAAGTACCGTGTGCGACATCATTTCCCCTTTTGTGTCTTATGAGAGTGCAGAGACTCAGAGCTGAGGGGTTACAAGGAGGGATGTTGGCAGAGCCTTAAAGGAGAGCCTGAGCAAGTCAGAAGGGCACAGGAAGAAAATAACAGATGCCATAAAAACAGGAAGAAAGCTGAAGCCACCTCGGCTCTCTCTTGCCTGGTGCCTGAATCTGCTGAACATTTCAAATCTACTCACATTTGGCTTTTTCTGTTCCTCTCACACTTTCCCCCTCTTCTGTGAAAGCCATCTTGTTGTGAGCAGTGGGTCTGTTCTTACTGTGACTCCTGAATGTGTGCATGTTCAGATGGGTGTAAACCTGTGGGTCTGAGTCTGCCCTACAGTGCTCAAATGTTTACATGGGCACATCTCCCAAGCCCTGCAGGACGGAGGTGTTTTTGCCTACAGAAGGTTTAGGGATCTAACAGGGAACCTTCCCTTTTCTCCGGAGGAAACAACACCACTTCAGAATTAATTGTACCTTTTCTACTCTTCCTCTTAATGTTAAAAAACTGTCTTCTCCTCACCCAGAAGCTACCTTTTTATGGTATTTTACCTAGTGAAGCTGTAAAACGATATAGTTTGAACAGCCCTTTTCCATTACCTACCATCCATCTAAAAGTTAAGTGGTATTTTTTTTTAATGGAAAATGATTTACTAAGAGGAACTGTAAGAGTTGAGGTTATTTTATACAATTTATTACTAAGAACAGTGACAAGCAGAAGAGTGGCTAACAGGAGGCATTGGAAATGTTCTAACTGCATCAGCGTACCTCAAAGGTTAAATTCTGCCTGATTTACACCTTTAAAAACCCAACATAAATTATAGGGGAAAAAATGATTTTTGATGTACAATAGGATCCAAATAGCAATGCATGAAATGTCTAGAAAATAAAATCTCTTGGATTTAGTATAAAGTCAGATTACCATTCAACAATTTTATTTACAAACACTGAGAGCTGCCTTGTTGAATTTTGAGCTGGTTCAGAATGATTTATAGCTTCTGATAAGAATATTGAAAAAAAAAAAATAATAACTTCTCCAAAGAGCATCTGTGCAGAACAAAATGAAAATCAAGCAAATAAACTTTAAGAGCGGATCTGTTTGAACTAAAAAAACATGAGCAAAATGTTTATGAAAAATATTCCTATATATAGGAATACATGTGTGGATTTTTTCCTGTCAACTAATAGTAATTTCTTCAGATAACAAATTGCTCGAAAGCAGTTCATTAGGCATTTGGCTCCTCATATCATTTCTTCTTACTTTAATAAAAGCTTTCAACTTCTTTAAAACAGAAGAACTGTCAACACCAAACTATAGTACTGAATGCATGGTGTTGTCCGTGATGAAAGTCAGGCAATCTTCAGAGATACAGGGACCATTTTCATAATTATTTTGAAGGTGTGCAGATATTTAATATTAAAAATAGGAAAGCAGTAGCTAGTAGGAGCCCAGAGGCAGAGATTAACTTGATGACTTCTATACTTTCTAATTAATTAATAAAAATATTTACATACATAACTATTCATTTAAAGTTTCAAAATTCAGCACACAACTCAGGCAGCAGGTAACAAAGAAAACAAAGATTTCCACTTAACTTCGCAGTGTCAAAGAGGTCCAGAGTGTGGGAGATATTGGCAAATACATGCATTTATTGCACTAACCTGCTTACTTGACCCTTCCTAAATGAAGTTAAATGTAACATTCCTAAAAGTTGAAGGTAAAATCCTGGAAATTTCAGGCTCTTTAGTCCATAACTATAGTAACTGAATGTCCTTGAGATGACAGTATGCTCTCTTGCTAATCCTTCTTCAGCATAATAAAGTAACCACATCAAGATCCTCAGTCAGAAATTAATCAGCTATATAGCAAAGCCCAGGCTGTAAAAATATGTATACTTTTTTTTTTTTTTTTTTTTTTTTGCATTAGTTTATGAAAGAAAGCAAATAGAGATAAAGGAAAAAAGACACCACCAACATCAAAACACATCAGGACTTCCTCCTTCTACTTAATATAGATTCACTCTAATTATTTAAAGGACCACTTGCAATGTTTTGAACCAGGGACAGCTTTTCAGCAATCTCTTGTGATTTTTGATTGCTCTTCTAATTTTTGGATTTACTTGCTGTAATGATTGCTAATACCTTTGAAAATACTTACAACATTACTACTTTTCTTTTCAGAGATCCTCTGAGACTGCAAATACTACTTAAAGAACGAAGACGGCATGAGATTGGATTTGATCCAGTAAAATAGGTTAGCTTGAGGACAAGAAAAACAGTTGTTATTTAGATCTTCTCTTGTTGCCGTGATGAGAACTTACCATTGCTTCTGGTTGCTGTTTTGGGCTGGCCAGCCCCACCAAAGTTTCTTAACTTTGCTGTCCAAAAGGACTAGTGGCTTTCCAGAGAAGGAAAAGGTTTTGGTATTGTCTGGAAACACCAGGAGAGACCTCAGTCGTTCCAAAAGGAGTTGGATGTGGAATCAGTTCTTTTTATTGGAGGAATATACAGGAACTGACTATCAATATGTTGGCAAGGTAAGATTCTTATAGATATGTTTTGATTTTAGAAGAGTTAGATAGCCAGCAAAAGCAGGTAGATAAGAATGATGCCTGCTACAGTTCTCAGTTCTCATTCCTGTCTGTCTTGCTTCAGCTGAGGAGTAATTCAGCAGGAAGGTTAGTATACTTCAGCTTCAAACTGTAATCAACTACAAGGAGTTCCTAGTTTAACTTGTAAGTCCCATGGCCAATCATGCCCAAATCATTAAAAGCTTCTGGTTTTTTTAATTATTTATTATTATTATTATTGGATATGGTACAGCTCAATTATAGGATAGCCTAGCCTGGTGTCTGTCTTTAAAATTTGTGTTTTCCTTCACATTCTATAACTGTATAGAGTCAAAGTATATATACTTGAAGAGGGTTTAGTCCAAGGTACTTGGGATTCACAGTGCCTATACTTTTGTGAGGATTCTTCCTATCCCACACAAGACAACCATTTCATTGCTTATTCTCCACCACACATACCAGTGCTGCAGCCATTTTATGATGAGGTTTTGTGGAGTCGCTGTAGATTCTGTGACATGACCATAATACACAAGCCATGCTATTACGAAGAGTTGAAGAACACCGTGCTTACGTGCTAAGTAACAATCAGGTAAAAAGTTCTAAGCTCAGTGCATGCCAACAACTAGAAAAGGGTCTGTACAAAATAAAGATTGCACCTCAATTCTGAGAATATCCTCTCCCTGAGTGGCAGGCCCCTGTGTAGGTAACAATCCTCAGGTAAACTACAGAGCTAATGCATTTGTGGTTTATTTAGAGGGAGCCTACACTGCCCAAGATGTCATCATCTATAGGAGTCTCTCTTGCAGAATGCAGAAATTGTGCTATTGATGATGGCATTCAAAGTAAAAACAATATAGCTTACTTTTCCAAACTCAAATGGGAGTGTGTCTGATCTAGCTTGATCTTTCAGGCCTCTCAGCAGAGGCTGCAGATCACAGTGGTTTGACATTTTATCTCCCTCTACAAGCTTCTGAGCATTCCCATGAGAGATGGTGGCTGCTTTTCTTGCCTGCCAATCAGCTGTCACTCAAAGTTGGATGTGACACTCCTCTCCTACTAAATGGCTGCAAGGCACAATTCAAATGAAGAGCTACTCAGCTGGTGTAATACTCATAGAGCTCCAACCAAGATAATCAGCATTCATGAAGAGTACCACTGAACCCAATCTACAGGAAAATGCCAAAGGCAGAGAGTCCTCAGAGAGAAGCAGAAGGGAAGATAAGAGGGTAAGAAAAAAAGGCAGAGAAGAGTAAGAGAGGAGAACTAGAAAGGCAGAGGTGGGTGGAGAGGAAACTTTACAAAGAGGAATCAAGATCGAGGGAGGGAAACAGAAATCAAATAGGGGTAGAGAATAGGATTCAGGAAAATAAGGTTACCTAAAGAGAAGATGAGGGAGTGAAGGAAAACCAAACCAAACAAAATTCAAACAAATCAAACAGACAAGAGGTACAGAGCCAAGTAAAAAGAAAGAACACAAATTGGAAGACAGCAGTTCTCCACATACTCTCATGTTTTACAGAATACTTGTGGGGGTCGAGGTAGGGAGCTCTTTCTGCAGCCTGTCATTTTCACTGCAAATTCTGACATTAAACCTTCTCAGTCCCAAGTCTCCCATTCCCCACACTGCAGAATTCAAGTAGAAGCTATTGACTACAGAGGGATTGTTAGGGGAGCAAATATTCCTTCAGGATGCGTTTGCAGTGAGACAGCTAAAAATGATCTAGTTGGACCAAAAAAAAAGTCAAGAAAGTTTAAAGTGGAGTCACAGAAAGAAAAAAAATGTGCTTGTTATTTTTAAGTTATTCTCCTGTCTGTTTGTACTTTAATACATTTACTATTACAAAGCATAGAAATGACACGTAATGTATAAATGTCATTGATTCTGTGTCCCTGGGCTGTTCACAAGTGGCCTTTCACACGTCTTTCAAATGCCAGAACTGCTCACACCCTTGTAATTTAACAATTAGCCAAAAGGCATGGAACAGCAGCCATTTATTATTAGAGAAAGTTGAATATTGGAGTGAGGATAAATGATAGAAACAGCTGAATGTCTCCAAATTGAGGTAACCAGGCAATTTAGCTGAGCAATTAAACTTGATTGGAGTGGGCAAATGAGGATAATGATCATGTTTATGAAGCATATTTTGTCTCAGAGGACAAAATGTTAACCTTAAATATGAACTGAAAACAGTAAGAGTTTTGGTTATCGTCTTTTTATTCCCTTATATCACAAGGAAACGTGCATAGGAAAAATCTTTGAAAACAATAGCAATATATGCATGTAAAGGGGAATTGTGCTTTCTTTTTACTGCATAGGCAGTCATATTCAGCTTTTTTGCTTTTTGTGTTCAGTAGTTGAAGCTGGTGGGCATTAACATCGGAATCATAAAAAAAAAAATCTTCTAAAAAAGAAAAAAATCTTTTAGTCTGCTTTTGCTTATGTCTTTTCTGTTCATTGTTAACATGTTTAATTCAAACACCTGTATCAAAAGATTAGACATCTCAAGTTGGCTGTAAAATATTCTAACAGCGTTGTTTTTATAACTGCCCATATTACAGTCATAAAAACCTGTAACTATTTGTGCTACAGAAACCACATTTATATCGTAATAGTTTTGGAGAGAAGAGGAGAAAAAGTGAAGAAGAACATATTCAGGTTTGAGACAATAGAAAAAAAGGTAATTGCTCTGAAGATATCAAACAGCAGTAGAGCTCAGGGCAGTACTGAAGGCAAAGCTGAAGCATCGCGAGTCATGGGCCAGAGCACTACAATGCTATATACTCTGTGTACTCTATCTCCAGCAAACCCAAATGCTTCCATCCTTTAGGAGATAATAGTCTAAGCACACCCGAGCACATACAAAACAAAGTAGTCATTTTCTGGTAGCCATAGGTACCATGAACTATTAGAAACAGGTCTTCCAGTTCTGTTTACTACAGATTTTACTATCAAGTCAAATATCCTTCTTTATCTTTGGCAAGAATATGCATCTGCCACAAATCTCTCAGTGTTTTCAACACAAGTCGATTGCATGCTGTGGGACTGACATCAGATCCACCATTTTATCATCCAGTTCTATTCCTGAGTTTCATTTCTATATGTTCACAACATAAATCCTTTGAAAAAGAATAGAAATACATGCCCTCTAGTCTTGGTTAGAATCAGAAATATAAGGAACTGGTATAAAAGTTCTAGACTGGAATTATTCATTGCATTGCTGAATAACCTGTGAGCTACAGCTATTCATTGAAGCGTGATTGATGGGCACAGTGACATTTTAACCTGAAGATATCTTTTCTTCTGGCTCAAAATTACACCACTTGGCAGAGACTCAATCTCAAAATAAAAGAATTACATGAGTATCAAAGTAGAGAAGTTCCCAACACTACTATCCAGAAAAGTCTGCAACATTGGAATTAGGTTTTAAAAAAATATCTACTTGTAGCAATGGCTGCTTAGTAAAAATTTAAAGGGCTGGGGTGAATGCCTCTCTAAGTCACAGGTAAAAAATAAAGTGGTACTGCAGCTGTATATAGAAATATATGCTGTATTCCTCAGAGGTCTTCAGATATTTCTGAGCAACAGAGTGAAAAAAAAAATAAAAAAAATCTGTCGTTACAATAGTAGACTCAAAGGTACAGTTACCATCTGTATGCGTCTGATGTCTTTACACAGCTACCCCATTGGCTGCATGAAATCCATGTACTAGCATCCATCACTGAGTGGTCTTGTCAGAGAACAAACCCACAAGTCGCTGTTACATAAAGGGATAGGATGCCTCTTTCATTTAGACTAAAGGAAGTTCTGAACAAGACTTAAATTTTACTCATTAACCTGGAAACAGCTTCTGGCAGCCTGCAGTAGAAAGGAGCAACTTGCTTCCCTGATAACAACAGGCAGAATGGTTTTGTCACACTGTCTGTCTGACAGTGAAAGGAAACTTCCAGACATACTTCTCATTTTTTCTGTGTCTTATTGATGTTCAAATAATTCAAGCTGTATGCTTGCCTGGAAGCTATCTGATGTTTCTACCTGTACCACCCATCATAAACAATCATCCTCTGCTGACAACTCAATTTTTCAAGGAAGATAAAAGTCAAAGTTCTGCTGCTATGTGTCTTGGCAAAGTAGAAAGGATACTGCACCTAGACAAAAGTAGAATCCTTCTGCTTTGTGTTAAAAAAAAACAACAACACAGTGAAAGATTCCTTACCCTCTGTAAGGAATGGTTCAGGTACCATCAATCCTGCTTTTAGGGAGGAGGAGATAAACTGAATGGTATTGCAGTATGTTTCCAGTAATATTTTGCTTCCTTTTCCCTGACTTTACTTATGGCTACAATTGTTTTGAAGGCAAGCATCACTAGAATCAAATTAAAAAGCAGAACATCTCCAAACCATTGCTAGTATCATAGAATCATAGACTTCCTCAGCTTGGAAAAGACCTTGAAGATCATCAAGTCCAACAACAACCTAACCATAGTACCCTAACTCTAACAACCCTCTGCTAAATCATATCTCTGAGCACCACATCCAAACGGCTCTTAAACACATCCAAGGACGGTGACTCAACCACCTCCCTGGGAAGCCTATTCCAGTGCTTAACCACCCTTTCTGTAAAGAAGTGTTTCCTAAAGTCCAACCTAGATTTACGTTGGCACAACTTGAGGCCATTTCCCCTTGTCTTATCACCAGTCACCAGTGAGAAGAGACCTACCCCACTCTCTCTGTAAACACCTTTCATGTACTGGAAGAGAGTAATAAGGTCTCCTCTCAGCCTCCTCTCCCCCAGGCTAAACAGCCCCAGCTCTTTCAGTCTCTCCTCATAGGGCTGATTTTCCAAGCCCTTCACTAGCCTCGTTGCCCTTCTCTGGACCTGCTCCATGTCCTTCTTGTACTGCGGTGCGCAAAACTGAACACAGTACTCGAGGTGAGGCCTTACCAAAGTAGTAGGACTAAGTCATATTGTGAGAGATAAATGTACAGCTGTGACATGAGGGGCTATTTAAAGAAGGACAACTACTGTCCTGTAAAACAGTCCACACATTTTCAACATTTTGATCAGCAACGGGTCACATACTCCAATGCGAAAAAGTTACACATCTTATATGGACGACAGTGCAATTAGCAAGAAAAACTTTCCCTTTCTCTCAGATCTTTAACATGCTAGTACTCTGTACTTATCACCAACACTTTTGTTTTCCAACTAAGTCAAAATGTGTAAAGTCAAACCAAAATGACTGTTTGCATCTGGGCTTTTAGCATTCCTTATACATTTCTATTGGCAAATATTGTTTATTTTCTTTACCTTGTAACTAATGCTGTGATAGCCTCATGCTGCCTTCAATTTCCTATTCCAAACACAGTGACCATTTGCTTTCTTCATGAAGCCTAAAACTTCCATTTGTGAGTTCTTCAATGAGTCTACTCAAAACAACTTTCAATTTCTTTTGACATTCAGAATATCATTTCTTTAGGAATAGATTCTACTTTCTGATTTTCCAAGAGAAATGCAACCCAAGACCCAGACTTTATGCTTAGCAACAACTTCATCTTGAGCAATTTCTGGTCCTGGAGTGGTTTACAGCAAAACTGAAGAGAGCCATCAGTCATTTTTCAGTTGCTTCAGTCAAGCTAACTGTAGCACTACCCACAGTGTACACAGGCCTCTGGGCTGGACCCCCATCCCTGGTAGTTCCTCAGCATTCTTCTTTCACAGCCAAAGGTGCACAAAAAAACATGACTCCATGATGTCACCTCTCAGGGGACACCACACCGATGGAGGAGAAGTGAAGCCTTGTACCTTTCCAGATGCAGACTCCCTCCACCTGTGTGAGGGTGCCAGAGTCCTTGGAAAGCTATCAGCAATATGCTATAGTGCCACTTTACTCTTAGCAGAGAATAGAGCTTTTGTGGACTGTTTGTGACGCTCCTGCCCTTGCTACTGACAAGAAAGTCATTGGCACTCATAAAGGACCCTATATCAGTTAATTGCAATGATATGTTTAACACTGTGGTGAAAGAAGCATTAGCACAAGCATTTTATAGAAGAGAAATCTGATGTACAAGGAGGTTAAATGACATAATCAGAGCTAAAAATCAAAAATTTCTAAACCACAATTAAATAAAACAATAATGAAAAAAAATCAGAGTTCTTAGCTTCCACCTGCCTATTGCTTCAATAGGCTGAATATATGTCATTCTCGTAAAAAGTAGAACAAATGCCATGGCATGTGTGCTCTGCCTTTATTCCTCATCCATCATTCATATTTTATGTTCTACCACTTGACTTTCCCAACTGCCCTTCATTCTTATACAGAATTGCACACACATACACATACTTGTCTTATATTCCTCTTTGAAAGATTTACTGACGCTGATAGAAGCCCTCTCTACTGTTGGTCTCTGTGGAATAGAGATAACTGAAACAAGGGACCGCTGAGAGGTTAAAGGCCCAGGACATGAATCCAGAAACAGGCTGCAGATTTTAAATCATAAAATGGGGGCTAAGAAAGGAGATGATGAGAAATGGGTGGGATGGGCAAGAATGACATCCAGAAAATGAAAGCCTGGGAACAAAGCATGTTTAACGTTTACGATTCTCATAATTGTGAATCTACTTGGCATCATCCTTACACCCAAATACATTACACAATATTAGAGCTTACAACCATCTGTCTCTAACATTCCACATCTCCTCCTTTATGGTACATGATGGTACTTAAAATGCAATGGAACATAACCTCCTTCTCTTTTTCCCATTCTACCTAGAGAAGTCAAAGCAAGCAAATTCTGAAACTCCCAAGACAGTATTTCTTCCTGGCTTCAGAAATGAAGTGAAAAAATCTTTTTTTTTTTTTTTTTTTTTTTTTT
>PPHD01007794.1:0-22582 GCA_002909625.1 Bambusicola thoracicus
GCCTGTGACACTCCCTCTCAGTCCTACCCATTCAACCCCCAAAAGAATAAACCTCACAGAAGTTGGAGGATTTGGGCATTTTTATACTATACCTAACTGAAACTTTCAGTACAGGAATCAAGTGCAGCAGCAGACCTCAGCAAGAAGCATGAAGTGTAACACAAAGGTATTTTCACCCAGTAGGTTGAGCCTAAACCTATTGCAAGACAAAGGCACCCATCAGCAAATGCATATGCACTACAGAGCAAAACAGACTGTGCTGCTTTATACCCTCCCAGGCCTGTGGTGTGTGCTGACATGGCTGTGCCACTACAGAAACCAAGGGGCTTTAAATGATTAAAGCTACTGCTAGATGGAGTATGCAAAGCTCCCTTACCCCCAGTCCAACAGCCAAGGCGGCTATGGGGCATGACTCCTTCAGACATGAGGTGCAGTGTGTAATGCCTGCACCTGTAGGGTCCAGGGAAACCTGCCCAAGCAGTTGATGGATGACATCACTTTGATCTGAGCCAAGAGAAGCAAGAGGAAGCAGGTTTGTGCTGCTCCCAATGCTCGGCACTAGGAAGGTGACACACATGGCCTGGGGACCCTGGCCACCTTCATTGTAAATCCACTTGTGTCAGTTCTCATAATCCGTGCTCAAATTCTGCTGACATTCAGCACTAAGCACTTCTGACCAAGGTTTTCCAGTCTGGGTCCTAATTACATATCACATACTGATACATCCTATTGTGGTTAATGTTGTAGGGCAGAAGGTGACCCATGAAGAACTGAGGTAAACCCAGAGGCAGCAGCTTTGGCAGGGAGCTTAGCCATGCAGCCCCAGCTCACCTCTGATGTCCTCTGCAGGCAGCACACATGGAATCCAGAGCTGAGCTTCACCTCACCATCATGGGCTTATTCCCTTGCACTAAATTACAGATGCTAGACAATTCCGAGATTGGAGTGTTAATTATTAATAGGAATTATCTGAATTGATTTTCAATTACAGAATATTTTCTATTACATTGCAATAAGACTGGAGGAATTCCATTAAATTCAAAATGAGGATCATCAATTACGTTTAAGACGTGTGTAAACTAAATACATTACATCTCTGTTGAAGCCAATGATTTCCATTACCTATTTCCATTAATTTCCATTCATTTGAAGTGACTCCATTTCAAATGGGTTTTAACAACTTGATGGCTTATCAGCATTCTGGGCTCTCCAGTGTGATGGGGATGGAACCCAGCTGCCATCACCTCTTCCTGCACGTTCACATGCTGAAAACCTCCTCTGGAGAATGCTGCAGTGGACAGCCAATATGCTCGGCTGTCCTAAGCCTGCTATGGCTTCAGCTGCTGCAGCAAATCTGCCTTTGGAAACATGGCATGTTAAGATCGACAACCTGAGTTTCTTTCTCCTGATTAAAAAGGAAGGAGAAAGAAGTCCCCGTGACCTTTTTCTGAAGCCAATTTGTGTTTTGACCATTTCTTGGTCGAGCTAAACCTGCTGATGCCAGCCACTATTCCATTGCTCACCACCACTGAAAGCAGAGATAGGATTTTCCCTGAAATTTGCATAACAATGTACATATGTGATACTGCTAAAAGCAAAGTACAGCACAGGAGTAGTTTGCTGACCCAATGGCAGCCACACAATTCTTTACCTTCCAGATAACACAATGTGAAAAGCTAAAAAACTGTGCCTGCCTTTAAATAGGAGACACTATCTGCTGCACGCAGTTATGGAGATGACGTTATTTTTCTATGAGTCTGCCTTCACTTCTACCCCTACAACAGCACGGTTACAAATGTAGTGCTATAACATAAACATCATCATTTCCAAGAATTTCTCCCAAGTTTATCCCAGTAAACACAAGACATCTCCCTTCTCAGCGAAGGATGGCTCTGGTAAGGTTTTGGGTAAATCACATTCACCCAAATTGATACATCATTGCTACTACAGAATATCCCAGGTTGGAGGTCCCACCCGCATTGGTGCTGGGTGGCATCATGGTGAATAAACATCCTTACCAGTTTAAATAAAAACTTTTGAAAATGTTATCAAAGTCAATTTACTATTATTATTATTGTAATTTATTTCACTTGTATGGCCTGGCTTGGAACCATCCCTGCATTAAAGCACAAATCCATCAAAACCTGATGCAGGTGCTTTGGACCTCCTCCTGCTCCCAGCTCCTCCAGCTGGGCTGGATTTCAGAATGCTTTATTTCCACCCTGAGAGGAGCACAAGCCCTGACAGCCCACAGCCCAAACACAAATCTGCTTTCTACTTTTTTCAAATGGAAAACCTGACCTATGCAGCAGAACTCCATATGCTTTCCATATCACAGACAACCGAGCATCTTCCGAATACAACTCACCCATTCCCCACGTGGATTACATCCATCTCCGAGATTACAAGATACAGAGCATTTTACGCACCAGTACTAAAATAGTGATTAATCTCTGAGCTTTGAGCAGTAAAACAAACAGTGCATTTAAACAAAAAAGTTTCTTAGCACCATCTTGAAGCAGGCAATGAGAGAAGCAGGCTATTTCTGTGATGAACAGCCACACAAACCCTACGCAGGTGGCACGGCACAAGCAGCCAGATGGCCGTTGTTCTTTGGTAACATTTGTTGGTTTTTTTCCTGCTGCTTCTGATACTCATTGTTTAAATATTATTTTAATTGTTAAAGGTATTCTTTCAACATAAAATGGATAGAGCACTCACATCATAAATACAAAGTTGTCTTCAATTCAGCTGGGACGGAGTTGTTTTCCTTCAGAGAGCCTGCGTGATGCCATGCTTTGGTTTTAGGAGCAGTGCTGGTTACACACCGATGTTTCCAGCTGTCACTGAGCAGTGCTGTATGCAGCCAAGGACACCCACTATTTCCCACTGCCCTACAATGGGGGCACAGGGAGCCGGGAGGGGACGCAACGAGGACAGCTGACCCAGCCTGGCCAAAGGGACATTCCATACTGTATGACATCGTGGGAAAGGAGAGTTTAGAAAGGAATGGGATTCTGCTCCTGCACCTCAGGGGTTTGGGGGGAAAGGGGGAATTTGCTGGACATGGGTCAGGGGTGGTGAGCAATTGTGTTATGTACCTACTTATACCTATTGTCATAACTGTTAGCCTTTTCCTTTTCTCTATCTTAATTGTTATATCTCAGCCCAAAAGTTCTACCTTGTTTTTTCCCTCCGATTCTCACCCCCTCCTGCTGGGAAGAGGGAGCGAGTGGCTGTGTGGTGCTGAGCCACCCACCAGGTTAAACCACAACAAAAGTCAACAGATTAAAGCCCCAAATACTGGAAAAAGTCTCCCAGAAGAGTCATGTAAGTGATATCCAGTTTGGCTACAGAAGGCAACTTATCAACTGAGAATAATGCTATTGCTTACAAAACCATGATGGTACCTACAGGGCAGTGAGTCCCCACTATGATGGATACTCTGATCAACATAAGCCACGATTCATACATCGGGGAGTCAGTGTCTAAAATAAAACAATCCCAAGCTAGTGAAGGATCACTAGTATTAATTATATTGCATCAGAGTGAAAAATAACCCTATGGAAGGCTCACTCCTTCTCCTCCTTCCCCCCCCTTCCTACATGTAGGAGGAAGAGTTCTGTAACAACTGGGAGTAGATGATTAGGATCCACGCACCCTATTCTGAACTGCACTCCCTGGTAAAGCACCAGCTGGGAGTAACCCATCAGGCAGCAGGGACCTGTGCTGCCTTCCATGTCATTCCCAAAATCACCAATCATTTTGGATGGAGGTTTACTGGACTGACACCTTGCTCGCATAGCCTCAGAGCTGAGATCCCTTGGCACATTCTGAGACAGTGTGGGAGAAGAAAGCTGGAGGGGACAGACAGAAAGACACACGGCAGGGGGAGGAGGAAGGCAGGCAAGAAGGCCCCAGCAATAGGGACACAGGAAACAGAGGTACCTGTGGATTATTCAAGATGGGATGGACTGAAAAAGTTGATTCTATGTAATATTCTAACATATTATGATCCATCATATATTCTGAGAATCTACAGGTCTAGAATTCTTTACAGACAGCAGGTATTACATGTGTTAGAAGGTGCACTTCCAGATTTGCAACTGTATCCCATTGTACAGAAACCAATCTAATTTCCCTACATAGCATTAAACATTGTTTTAAAACCCCTTAGAAAAAGAGCATTTTCTGTTACAAAAGTTTAAGCCAAATCACCCATTAATGATTTCCTATCCTTGAGAAATCGCATGGCTTCGTTGGATGGGCTGTAATAACTTTTGGATGACATACCTGATCCACTCAGAAACACCCGGGAATTAAGTAGGCATCAGTAGGCAGAGTCCAATTGATTTTGGAGAAAGCCAGGACAAGAGAGTACATGGGCCACATATTACTCTCTTCATCTGGTTAGCATATTAATTTCCTCCAGCATCTATACCATCATCTATAAACAGTTGATGGCAGATTTACAGAAGAAACAGAAACCAACCCAACTCAAACTGCCATCTCAAATGCTTCACCTCCTGTGCAGAACCTAATGGGAATGAAACCAGGGAGGGGGTGAGGAGAGGCAGACTTGGGGCCAGGGCAGGCAGGGGGATGGGGCTGGGAAAGCTTCCTGGGAAGCACCTGAGATGCTGACACTGTGGGAATATATAACTGGTAAGACTCCATTCAGGGCTTCTACGTTGTTATCTGGAAGATCTGCCAGCAGAATGTGAAAGAAATGCATGATGTCCAATGACTGCTTCACTCATAAAAATCAGCATTGCCCAGAGTATTCTTATAGTTTGCCTTTCCTTGTTTTGGCACAGTTGTTTTCTGAGAAATTTTATTCCTTGACAGAAGAAATAATTGCAAAACTCTCCTTTGTTTACTTCGATGTGTATTTAGCACTGCAATAACGGTATTTATGAAAAATCAAATTTCCGCTGATCATAAAATGTTTTCCAAAGAATGAATAAGCATAAGGAGCCTTCACACTCCAGCCCATATAATCAAAAGCCATTAGGCGTGCAGCACTTGCATCATCTACGTTGACCTGAAGATGTACTCCTGCAGAAGGAATGCATGATTCTAAAGGGGCACCAACTTGCAAAACAACTTATGGAAGCGCATATCACCCAAGCCTGCTCTGTGCCCCTTTTCAAAGCCTCCAGCTGTCACAGACATCCTTCACACCCAGCCCTGATCATTACCACGATCTCTACTATGCGCTATTTGCGCAGGTGAAGCTCCTTCTCTGCACAGCCTGGAGTTAGTCCTGCTGGCTCCTACTGCAAAGCGTCCCTGCCGCAACACAGACGTCCCTTAAACACTAACGACGACCTACTAATGGCTTTATGAGGTTAATTAACTGTTTCTTTCTTAGAGATAATAGAATTTTCAACGAGGAACATCAGCATTATCTATAGTGCCACCTCTTCAAAGGGAGAATGCAGGGTAATTGGTACTGCTATGCATTGCCTATTATGCACAAAATTAAGGGAGGGAATTTACACATAGTGATTACTATTGGTACTTTATTACTTTAAATTCATATAATAGATCGCACACAATGGATGTCACACAACGGATGTGCAAGAAACCCCGTTCCTGTCTCTTAGTATTAAATACATATATTCCGCTAGAACATCCCTGTCCATTATTTCAGTATTTTATTTTTTCCTTCCTCCCAGACCTCGTGAAAACATGTAAAGCATTCTGCATCAGGTCACAGACCACCACCCACCACGTTCGTTAGAATATCACCGAGTCATTGAATGGCCTGGGTTGCAAAGGCCCACAATGCTCATGCAGTTCCAACCCCCTGCTATGTGCAGGGTCACCAACCAGAAGCCCAGGCTGCCCAGAGCCACATCCAGCCTGGCCTTGAATGGCTCCAGGGATGGGGCATCCACAGCCTCCTCGGGCAACCTGTTCAGTGTGTCACCACCCTCTGGGGGAAAAACCTCCTCCTCATATCTAACTTAAACCTCCTCTCAGTTTGAAACCATTCCCCCTGATCCTGTCCTATGAAATGCTACCCTATCCATTTTGGAATCTGAACACTACAGATAAGAGAAAGCAGGTGTGAGAGCCTGGAATGGTCCCATCCCCAGCAAGTGGCATCACCACAAAAAAGCACAGCTGAGAGGAAAAAGGAGAGAAGTCATTTTCTCACTCAGTGCTCTGGGGACTGAGTGCCTTACCAGCCATCCTTTCCTGGTAACATCTTGGTGCTGGGACTGCAGTTACTGGCATTCCCCTCTTTCTGCTGCCTTTTAAAAATCTGAGTTTCCTTATGAAAAACACAAGCTTAGTTTGTGCTGTGCATGCACTGAAAACCCAAACTTTTTAATGAAAACAAACCCCAAAAATAGCGGCAAGAAGAGAAGTCTTCAGCTTCACAATGGGCAGAGCAGCAGCAGAGGAGGAACAGCAGCAGTGCAGCCACAAAGCACAGTGCTCTGCCCCAACACGTCCCACAGCCAGGTGCCTGAAGATGCTGCTTTCTCCAGGAATGCATCCAGGTTTATGGACTCCTTTTTCCATAAAACGCAATAACACGAAACCTGAACATGATTTATTTTTTTTCCTCCAGAAAGCTGATTTTTCACGCTTGGCCTAACACAACGGAGCTTACATCAATATCCATTACCGCAGCAGCAGCCCTGCCATGGGTATGGCAACCCGCAGCCGTAACTCACGCAACAGTGACAGATACTGCACAGCTAGTGCTGCCTCTGCCTTGGCACTGCCTGCCTTGCTGTGACCCCAGAGCATCCAAAATCCAAATATTGCCCTGGTCCAACCATTTGTCTTTTTTTCTCTCCTGAGACCNCCCTGCCATGGGTATGGCAACCCGCAGCCGTAACTCACGCAACAGTGACAGATACTGCACAGCTAGTGCTGCCTCTGCCTTGGCACTGCCTGCCTTGCTGTGACCCCAGAGCATCCAAAATCCAAATATTGCCCTGGTCCAACCATTTGTCTTTTTTTCTCTCCTGAGACCTAGAAAGGCTATTTTGACACAACGGGAAATAAGTGGGGTGGGCATTCTTTCCAAACCAGATTTTCTGCAGTTTCTCAGATGAGCCAAACAATGTGGGCATCTCCTCATCCCTNTAGAAAGGCTATTTTGACACAACGGGAAATAAGTGGGGTGGGCATTCTTTCCAAACCAGATTTTCTGCAGTTTCTCAGATGAGCCAAACAATGTGGGCATCTCCTCATCCCTTCCCCCCCGCCTCCGATTAGAAGTGAATATGCTCAGCAGCTGATTGCAGACTTTTTAGCTCATAGTTCCCCCAGGCACCTTCAATGCCAAGCACCCCACACTTGCAAAACGCCCATCACACAGCACCTGCCTGCCTCTCCCCCATGCCTATTGGCAGAGCAGAAGCACTTGTTGCACCTGCAGTACGGTCTAACAGATAGACACATGTGAAGCTTCTTTGGAGCAAATTTTGTTCCCAACTGCAACATTCTGGAGAAGTATCACAGCCACTTCCCAAGCAAAAGCAAGTCAAATGCTGACAAATTATTTTACTCCTCCATTCATTTAAAGCTTTATGCATTCTTCTCATCTTCTTGCCCTAACAACAAAGACAACGATGAAGCTACAAGATCACATTGAGTGCCTTGTAACTGAAACTAAATGGTCCCAAATCTAAATATTAGTGGTGCACAATTTATTTATTTTTTTCTATGGCTTGTAAAATCTTACCCTGTGCTTCCGCAGCATAGGATATCAGTGAGTTCTAATTGCTTTACAGCCCCCTTTTTCTTTTATGAACAGACACTCCATTACAGGTGGTCCAGAAGCAGCTAATTAATTCTCTCCCCCTTGCCCCCTCACAAAGCTCGCTGAAAGTCTGAGGCCAGCCCCCTTCTGTGCACTCAGGACCTCACTGCTCCATGTCTCTGCCACACACCGGATGCTGATGGCGATGGCACCGAGGTGATCGCTTGCTTCTGCTGGTCTTTACTTTCTCATCATTGTTTATTTCTCTTCCTTTCTATCTGCTCATTTGCTCAACTCTTTGATGTTTTTAATCATATATCAAAGTCTCTTTTGCTAATCTCCTATTGAAAGAGGTGCTCCTTTTGCCATTATGCATAATTAAGTCGCTGGTGCCAGCTGCCTAATGGACAAGTTTCTGTATTCTCCTTTGAGTTAGCCTAGAAGATAGCTACTGTTACTGTTGGCCCTAATTAACAGTGTGCCTTATTAATTGGAAGGTGCTGTACCATCCTTACATTTGAATTTCACAATATAAGCATTACCACATCCTTCAAGTGATTATGATACAGGAACTGTCAGCTAAACCTGTATCACCAATAAACAGAAGCCTAAGGAAACATGCACAAATGTAACTGTCACTGCAAATCTTTCCCAAAATTTCCTCGATCAGATCCTCACAAATCCTCATCTGTGCAGCCACTTGCAGTAGATTCATCTGGGGTTTGTGCCAGCGCACTGGAGAGCCCTGTAATCCCTTGTCATGAATATGAAGGATTTCACCCAGCCTATTAATAAGCAGAATTACAGATAGTCAGGGAGTAAATCATCCACGTTTTCAGTCACATCAACAATAGATTGAGAAAAATTACTCATTCATTTTTATAATCCTTTAATTCTTGCAGATGTTCCTTTGAAAACTGATTTAAATTGATGAATCATGGGGCAAGATTGGTGTAAATTTTTCAAGCTGAAGGCAATTGCCTTCGATAGAGTAATCACAGCACACATCCCTGTATCTCCTATAACTCATCGGTTCTCAATGTTTAACGCCACCGCAACTCTGGAGCCAGCTCCTGAGGCAACAAGAGCAAACGGTTTGTAATTAGATGAAACCCAGCCTGTTCTGATACCTTTTTTCCACTCTCCTATTCCTCCGATAGAGGAGGAGGGCAAGATAAAGAAACAGAAATTCATCTTGGGGCAAGTACTTAAAGAAGGTTGGAGGACTCAGGAAGGGAAGCAGTGGGAGCCTTGCCCTGCACCCTGCCCAACCTGGGGGCACAGCAGCATGCCCACCAGGAGCAACAACCACACCTTTGTGCCACAACTTCAGCAGAAAGACTAAATGAGCTCCAGGCTCATGGCAGCACCAACTGTATGGCGGGACTCAGCATCAGCCAGAGGGAAAGCAAAGCACCTTCCAGCTCCTGATGTGGTTTTGTTCTGCAAAGAAAATCAGGAGGGTGTTCATCCACTTCAGGGCATTACTGGTCAGCTGCTTCAGAAGAAGCATCTGCACGGAGTAATCCGCAAGATAAACTAAATGAAACCCTTGACTTGATCATAATCATTTCTTGTTTTGTGGGCAGAAAGGATCAGCATTTCAGAAAAGATGATGCAGAGCTAACAACTAAGACAGGAAAAGCTCTTGTGCAGTAACAGAAGAACACAAACAGTTTTACTGTCTGTGCCCCGTAGAGTTCCCACCTTCTGCTGATGAGAACAGACTGAGTCCATGCAATAGTGAAAGGCAACAGGAAAAAGGTATTTACAGATACCTATAAGAACTCTTTAGAAGTGCCTCAAATCTCATCAAGTTTCAGTCTTTATCTTGTTTCTAAAGAGGCAGTGCCACAAGAGCGTGATTGCTGTGCAATAGCTATGGAAAGGGCTTCCTTGCTAAGGGCAGCCTGACCAGGAGCATGAGACAAACACAGCTTGCCACAAGCAGAGTAGCCAAGTCTGGCACATATTACACTGCTGTTGGGTACAGGACATCTCCAAATGTTATACTTGCTTTTGAACAGCACACACAAAGAATGAGCAAAGCTTCTACCGGACAGAGACTGACACTGGAGCTGCTCTAAGACCAATTGGTTAATGCCTATGCACTGTGTTAAAGGAAATCAACAGCAGCTCTGCCCTTTTGGGGATGCCACTGCCCACACCCTCGCAGAGACCATCCCCTCCATTGCTGCCAGCAGCACAAGCTGTAAATTGGGTAGAAATGGATTCATCTAGAGCAACAATAACTTGGTGGAATAAGGTGAGAGGCACTTCTCATTCTTGGGGGAGCAGAAGGACAACTGTCTGCATGGGCACAGCAGCTTCTGCTCCCTCAGCCACGCCTGGATGCAGAGTGGGGTCACAGAACATCAGAGCACCCCTTTGCTGAAGCACAAGTCTGGGCTGCACCTGCAGTCACAGCAGGTCCTGGGTAGCATTGCACCTGCACAGGGCCCCTGCACCCATGGACAGACAGACAGACATACATGGGCAGTCCCACCGCAGTCATGCAGTCCCCACATCACTTCTGAAGGCACAACCTTACTGCTGAATTCCAGCTGCTGTTTGGTTTGCCGAGGAATGCCTTCTGGGCTGCTTAAGTGTGTGGATAATGTATATGCTGCAGTAATTGTTTCTTTTTCTGGGGGTTAAAAAAAGCTCCATTATTCTTGCAGATGACAATGCCTTCAGTGTAAGGACGCAGCACTGCAGCTCCCAAACGAGGGGAGCTCTGTCAAAGCAGTGAGTGATGACTGTTTTCAGTGGTTCTCTTTCCCTGCAATTGTTTTTAATAAGTAGAAAGTTCCTAGGGGGCTACTATTTTTTTTTCTTCTCCCGGCAGAGTGTGGGCAATTGTGCTGGATATCGGTAATAAAGCAGCTTCTCATCCATCTGAGAATAACGTGACACCAAGGGCTCATTCAACAATGCAGTTTTAACAAACAAATGGAAGGAGATCAAATCTGGGCCAGCACCAAACTCATGTGAAAGATGGTCATTCTTGAGGGAGGAGAGAGGACAGCAATTTGAATCAAGAGAAGCTGAGCCAAAGACCAATTACTTTCCCGGAGCTCCTCACTTTCCCCTTCACATCTGTGCATAGGACAGAAAGAACAAATGGCATATTCATCTTCCCAAAGAGCAGACAAATGGCACGAGCGACACAATTTATTAGCTGCCGGGCAGTCCCTGCAGCTTTACCTCCCTCACACCCATTACCATGAGCACCGCTGAGATGGCCAATGGGGTGCTGGGCAGACACCATGAAGAAAAGCCATCCCTCCAAGCACACCGGGGTGTCAGTCTGTAACCCCAAAAGGAGGGCAGTAAGGGGTTCTCTGGGAAAACCAGCTCATTACAGACAAGCAAGGCAACATCTTCACACTGGCATACAAGAGGATTTGTAATTCACATTAGTATCACTGCCATTTTTAAGATATCACTTTGACATTCAAAACCACTACCATTAAGTTCTTTGTAAACAACAGCTGAATTCACCTAGGGCTCACATTATTAACTTGCAGGTGCCTTCAGCCCAGCTTCCTGCTGTGCTGAAGCTTCCTACACACACAGGGCAGTGCCAGGGGAAGGGCTGAGCTCCCATGACCCAGGTGGGGAACTCACAGCTGCTCTGAGGCACACCGGGCACTCCAGATAATGAAGCAGTTTTGTACACAGCACTGCTGATACTTGAATTTTAGCTAGGCTTATTATTGCTTTTAAGTGTTTAATGAGCCCAACAGAGCTGCCCCCGCTCTCCTCCACCCGCTGGCAGAACATGAGGTGGCTATTCCTTCCAAAGGCCAGGATGTCCCCATACAGTGCCCATAGGGGATGGTGACGCACACTGCCAGTACCTACAGGCACCAACTGTGCTGGTTTTATGGCGCTGCAAAGCCCCAGGAGCCCCTGAGGTCCAGAAAATAACTGTGTTCTTCTCCTGAGTGTGCAAAACACTTACGAAGCTATGCAATCTGAAACAGCTCAAACTCCTTAGCTGAATACACAGCTAATAATTACCAACAGCAATAACCATGTTCTGCAAGAGAATCTTGTTTATTGTTACCTTTTCCTTACACTGAAGGCCAATTTATTATCAGATAGACAAGAACAGAGGAGTTCCAATTAAATATGCAGTAAGTTTCATTTTATTCTTTCAGCATCACTTGAGTAAAGGGAGCTGCCACACATTGTGACAGCCAGAAAAGGCAGTGCTTCAAGGTGGAAGGACCCTACTTGTCCTGGGAAATGACATTGCTAAATCAAATGCACATGAAAGCCTGGTCTATTCCCATTGAAGTCAACAAACAGAAGTCCCACTGTCTTCTAGACTGCATGTTAAAGTCTAGCTCAGTCTTAGCCTTCAGGACAAGTCCTCCTCAACCCGTCTGTTCCTGGTTTTTTTTGCTTGTACAGCAAGCCCTACAGTAAGATTTTTTTTTCCATCCCAACCTCAGACACCTTGAAGGATGAGCCCTCAATGTGGGGCTTGTGCATCCCCACCTCCTGATGGGAGCTGCATGCTCTGCCTTGGAGCGTGGGCTTCTCAATGCCAGGCTGAGAGTAGAACAGTGGGGAAAAAGAAACTAAGTAGCACATAAATAGCTCACAAATGCAAGTATGCACCTGAACAAATGCATTCAGCTTTGTTGTCCTGGTCATTCACACACTTCCACAGCCTGAAGTCTCCCATGAACACAAAGCTCTCCAGGAGAGGAAGGTGGCCCAAAGAGGCTGGTGTTCAAGGAGGCCAGGGTTGGTTTTGCTCGATGCTGTACCCCCTAGGGCAAGCTCCTGGTGGGCTGCAGGCACACAGCTCAAGGAGGTGAGGAGCTTGCAGTGAGACAAGTCCACAAAAACAGGGCACCAGCTGGAAGGGCCAGGGCAGCTGATGGGCAGGAGTCAGGAGGTGGGCAACAGTGATGAGGCGCCCACCCCTCAGGACACTGCAGTGACTGAGCCACGAGCAGCCAGGGAGCTGCCCAGAGGTCAACACCTGTGCCAATCAGGGCTGATCCACAGAACCAGTCTCCCTTGCTCACACCCCCAAGGCTCCCTCTGATGTTTCATCACTGAACCATGGAATCAGGATGGTTGGAAAAAGCTGCCAAGCCCAATCCCCGCCCACCCCCACATCATCGGGGCCACACCTCTACATTCCTAAAACACCTCTGGGGACAGTGACCCATCACTCCCTGGGCAGCCCATGCCAGAACCTGACCGCTCTTTTGGAGAAGTTGTTCCTAATATCTGACCTGTTTGTCTTTTTTAAAAGAAACATTTCGAGACCCACATGCAGCACAGAGCTGACATAGCAAACGCTTTCATTAAGGAGTTCAAAGGAGTTGTGAGGCAGAAGCACTCCATGAAATCTAGAGCACTGTGTGCATATTAATTCTGCACAGAGACAACAAGCGCTGAATGTAAGTAGAAGCGACACGGGGACTTGTGACACGCCAGGGATCAGGACACGTTACACAACAGCTCCTGTCAGCCTTCCTGGAGAATCAGCCCATACCCTGCAACCTGCCTCTCCCACGCGCTGGCTGCAGCGGACATGAAGCTCCCTGACAGCAAGGGCAGAAACCGGCCCTCGTCGGGCAGGAAACCAGCCAGGGCTCCCAAACACTTTAATAATTAACAGTGACCGCATTAGTGATGTGTGCTAATGCTTTAACAGCTTCTAACCAATTTGTAGGCAAGAAGAAAAGCCAGCCAGCCCTGTGCTCCACTTTTAGTTCCTAATCTTTGATCTCATGTAAAAATGAAAGACATTGCAGCGTGTACAATGAAGAGGACAATTAGAGGACACCATCTCCAATAACACAAATAAGCCATTCAGGAAAGAGAAGTATTTCTTGTAACATTCTCCTAAATCAACAAGGTAATTTCCCAAGTTTATTTTTTTCAAAACTGGATGTTAGAATTTCAGATTAAATGGAATTTACATGAACTCAGCCTAAAAAGAGAATTTTGCTTGTTTGATGCTATGACTGTTAGACGTTAACACAAGTGTTGTGGAAATAATTAGAAAGTTCCTGACCAAAATAAGAATTACTTGCTTAAAATGCATCTCACCAAGACCTGAGACAGCACTACAGCTGGCAGTGCGCTGGCATTGCTCCACGTGTTAAGGGAGCTTCCAACACCCAAGCACATCTGACCACAAGGCAACAGTGCCAAAACAGAGCTGAGAACAGAACCATTTCCCTTTCAAATAATAAAACCAGTGATTTCGTTAACTCTCAACCTCTGAAGGATTAGGTAGACAAGAGACAAAAAACAGAGAAGGAACAGAAGCAACTGAGGCAGGATGAAGTCCTCCAGCTGGAACACTGCTACTCCTGTGACCCCTCCTAGCCCACAGCACCGACACAGCGAGACCCAGCCCTTGGGAAAATGTGGTCTCAAGGACAGGCAGCCCCAGGCTCTGAGCAACATGACAGCTGTAGACATCCCTGCTCATTACATGGACTTGGACTAGATGACCTGTAGGGGTTCCTTCCAACTCACACAACTCTATGATTCTGTGAGCAGAGCTTGCCAAGAGCAGACGGACACATTATGAGCACCCATGCTTGGATCAGTTTGATTCATAGCATTAACAACAACAAAGCCTTTCTTAAGCTAAGAGAGCTGTTCATAAATCCAGACGGAGAGGAGCTACAGTTAATCTGAGCCACCAGGAGATTGCTTTTACAGGCAATGCAGATCTATTTAACACTCAGCCTGCAGTAATGATAATGCAAGCAGATATTTGGCCTACTGACACGATTGCTAGAATTGACTTACTAGCAAGACTCGCAACAGTTTTCAATATATCTAATATTTCCAAATATTCTTTCTGCCAAAGTAGCACTTGATACTCCTGTAATTTATAAAAGCGAGCAGCAATACATTTTAGGTCTAATAGTCTTCTCAGTGGGACCTCAAAGCACTTTGCCAACATTAAGTAACTACAGTGCAAGATGTAAGGAAATGCACATCTAAAGATCACTTCCCCACAGCTTAAAGGAAAAAAAGTAGCTACTCCATATTGAAGTTCAAAAGATAGCAACAACACCCACCTTACACATACATGTAGGAAAATACATGATTCAGAAGGAAAGTTCTGCAGAAGAAAACTCGCTTCTTGGAGCTGAGATTTAGCAGGAGACACCCCAGTAAACACATCTGTTCTTCAGAGCAGCCACAGCTCCTTGAACAGCTACTGTGATCGTAGGAAAGATAACAGCACAAGCTTGGAGTCTAAAATAATTTCATGCTATAATGGTTTGCTGCTGATTGAAATGTGAAGTCACTAAAACTACAACTGCTGGCATTTAGATACTCCATCCAGAGCTGGAGCAGCTTGGCTTCCCAGACATAACCGAAATAACAAAAGTGGCATCAGTTCAGGGCTGCCTTCTTCCACGGAGTATGAAAACGTTACTGGATTTGAACTACCTAAAACATGCATCATTAGCTGTTTGCAGAGATAGGCATAAACCTTCAGCATATTGAAATGCACAATTACTTGGGCTTCCCTTTGTTAATTTCAAGCAGACAGAGCTATTTCCCTTAAATGGAACAGGAGGTTACAACAAAAAGCTTCCCAGCAACCAGCTGGGCTGATCTACCCACCAGACTGCAGAATGGAGGGCATGCATGGCAGATACCCCACAGCTGGAATGAGAACCTGACCCACCCAGCACCACTCAGCCCCTGTACACAGTGCTGGCTATGAGTCTGTGCAGCTTCCCAGGCTCCATGTAGTCAAGGGTGATGTATCACATGGATCTACAGCCTCTGCCTCAAGCACTTGACAACTGGGAAGAAGTTATGTGAGTGTTTGTCATTGATATGGATGTCTACAGTGTAAAAAACCCAGGATGGCCAAAAATAATCTCCTATTCATCAGTGAGCATTTCAAGAAGCAGAGCAGCCAGGAGGAAAACCATGATTTCTGATTTTATTGACTTTCCCACAGCTTCTTGGCTAGAAGAATAGATTCTTATTCTTTTTCATTTCTGGACCAGGAACACCTTTGTTTGTATATGTGTAGTGGATATGGCTCAGAAGCACGTTGTCTGCTAAGTGCTGGGGCTTACTTGCAGTGTATAAAGGTCTGGTTAAGGCAGGACAACAGGCTAGCTTCGTTTGCTTGCAGACCGTAACCAACAACAGGAAGAGAACTTCTCAATGTCCTCAAACATAGTCGAATAGGCTGTGGAAGGCTACATGAGTAGATCCTAACAGTTACAAATTTAACATTCCTGCTTCTATTTCACTCTTTGCCTTTATGAGTTGGTTAGTTGGTTGAAGACTGCAAATTCTGAATCCCTTCATAGTTAGTGCACCCTTGGAAGTGAGGTGGCTGAAGCCAAGCTCCCTGAACACTGTGTCTAGAACCAGGTGAGCCTCTTCCATTGGGAGGATGCCTGCTCTGCTGCTTGGTGCCCCAAACATTGGTCACACTGCGATGCAGAGGACATAATTATGTATTTTTCCCCTCACTCTTTAAACTGTTCCTGCGTGTTCCCTGCTTCCTATTGCCCTCAGCCATAAGAAGAATCTTGAAAATTTGCTTTGGTTAAGAGAATCTTCAAAGAAAGGAGCCCAATAAAATGGGGTTTGATTTTGCTGCCCTCTTTTTCCTACTGACCTCACATAAATAGGTTACATTAAACTTCAGTTTTCTTGATGCAGACATACCCACTTTTCCACAATGCCTTTTTTGCTCATCACCACAGAACGACATCTTTTTGCAGAGTTACAGTCTAGATCATCACATGCATGACAGACCATTTTAGCACCATTCCAGGCTTTGTGACTTCAGCTAGCAGGTTCCAGGTCTGCAGCATATGCAGCCGTGCAAAGTTGTACAGAACTGGGGCTGACAAATGCCAGCAAGCTGATAACTCGTCTTCCACCTCACCACCAGGCTCCTCTGCCTTCCCTCAGTGCCACAGAACCACTGAGCTGCAGAGAGCCATGGCAGCACAGAGCCCTGCTCAGCTGCTCCTCTGCTGGCCGCAGCCACGCCAAGATGTAACCCAGAAAGAGCAGCGCACGGCCACCAAAGGATTTGGCTGCGCGGCAGCATTCAAGCCAGACTAAAATTTAATTAAAATGTAATGACTTACATGAATCAGTGAAGTTTCCTTAATGAAAAATGTTTAGAGGTTTTATAGATGCAAAAATAAACACATTTGCTCCTATCACTAGAGTCTGGATAATACATTTATTACTTTTCCTCTACAGTTAACCTCAAAAACATCCCTCTCCAGCTGGCTGATAACTGTGATAGAAAAGGAAGCAGCTTCAATCTGACTAATACAAGGACCATGCTTTAAAACAATTATTTTCCTGTACTCTCAGGGAACTCAAGATTCCTAGCTGCTTAAGGGAAGGCTCAGCAGCAGTTTCCATTAGCACTGGGCAGGGCTGAGTGAGCAGAGGCAGACAGATGTGGAGCCCAGCATCATGGAACACAAGGAGCAGGGGTGGGGGAGCCCCAGGCTGCTCACACCCAGTTCTGAACCATGAGGGCAAGGAGTGGAAGCACCCAACAGGGACCCACCAAAGGTAGCTTGTATGGGCCAACTTGCCAAAAACAAAACAAGACCCAACAGAATGAGAAAAACCTTAGAAAGCATGTATTGCACATAGGGTCTGCAGAGAGATAGGTGGGCTTTGGAATTAAAGACTGCCTCCAGGAAAAAAGATGGGAAATGCCATATTCAGGAGTTACCGTCTAGCTATGAAGGCTGACAGAAAACAGGATCCCTCACTCTCTTCTCAGTAACTGAATTGGCTTCTGAAGGATTCTGGTGAACTATGGAGCCCTGCAACAGAAGATTATAGAAAACCCCCTAGAACTGCAAGATAAAGGATGCATTTCCATGCCTCACACAAAAGTTACCATCTGGGTTGGGTGCATGATTCCAGTTCTGATGTTTTTTTTTTTTTTTTTTTTTTTTTCCCAGCTTACAACCCCTACAAAACGCAAAGCCAGGTGCTCACAACCAGGTACACCAATATGCCCTCAGGAAACATGAACTGGTTTGGAAGTTCACAGTAACAGCTGGGCTGCTTGCATTGCCACGTGCCAGCTGAGTGCTACCCTCAGGGGTACAGGGCACAGACACCCCCAGACTGCAGCTAGCAGTGCTGCATGTTAGGAGGAGACACTGCCACTCAAAGAAAGTGTCTTTGCAAAGTTTCAAGTTCACTTGCTGAGTGTGAGGGCAGCAATTAACAACTCCTATCTGCAAGAACTGGAATATGTGTTCTAATTCCAAAGAAATCCAGTATACCTGGGAAACTCTGCAACTGACCTGAGGTTGGTAAATACAGCCTGGAAGGAACAGGGGCAGCTTTGATCACCAGCTCCTGTTATCATCTTTGCATCTAGTATTAAAGGCTAAGCTACTTACTGGGAGCTTTCTTCCTCTGTCCCGCATCTTAGAGGAGCTGCTTCGGGTCTTAGAGGTTTAATCTTTAGCCCTGTAAGAAAGGCAGTGCCATTCTCCCTCCTCTCTGCTTCAGAGGTTGCATTCCTCAAGAATAAGGCATCGCACTGCTCTGAGCCGCACTGCTGCTACCCTGGGCTCAGGCGCTGTTTATTTCCACTGCTCCTGTATGAGCAGAGCTTCCCGTTATTAATTCAAAGCAACTGGGTAATTAGTTGCTAAAAACTGCAAGCTTTCCCCTCAAAAATTAAATGCTTGCATAAAAACACATTCCAATCTTCAAATCTGATGGCATGGTTGACAAAGCACAGTTACTGCTAAGAAATGCAGAGGCTTACGCTCCGTAACCCAAATAGATGGAAGGGTGAGTCACGCAGACAAACTTCAAGAGAGTCTCTGGTATATTTATATTAAATAAGTTTACTGCTGAGATAAGCACTGATTTGGGGCTCATTTAAAAGCAGTGCATTTGAAACAGTTGAAGTTTGCAGCAAGTTACACTAATTAGGTAATCCATTACTGTGGGGTTATTATTTCAATGCTGACACAGTCTGCAGCTATCCGCAGCCACATTTCCCTCCCCACTCCAAAGGGCAACTCGATGTCAAGGAAACCCGAGCCAGGAGTGAGGCACAGAGCACAAAGAGGTGCATTAGGAGAAAAGCATTTCTTGGAATTCCCTCCCTCCTCATCTTGCTAACGACACTAGAGAGAACAGATAGATACAGGGGGTTATAAAATATTTAACAACCAACAAGGAGCACCAAGGATTTTCTCAGCCTCATGTCCAGAGCCCCTCCATAGGTGGCTGGAGCAAGGTGTGGTGAGAACAGCCAGCAGCTCTTCTTCACAAGGAAAACTGAGTCTTCAGGGTCTCGTGTACATGAGTCATTCATATGAACAATGGCATAATGAAAATAAATCCAGCCACAAACCACCCTCATGTGGTAAAGAAACCCTCAAAATGGGCTGAGAAAAACCTAAACTGCCACACTACTTGAAAGGTGCTTCTAAAGTTACCATTTATGTATTTCTCTTCACCACCAGCATCCCTTGCAGGTGCTTCTCTACAGGTCAGACAAGTACCTCAGTGTGGGACAAAGGACCGGGAGAACTGCAGGGTGCAGCAGGTCGCCAGCCCTACAACACAGCCCCACAGCGTTTGTCCTGTGCCAGGATGTCTCCACAAACAAGCATTTCAGGGCAGCACCATTCCATGGTGGCACAGCCATGCTGCAGGGCAACAGGCTTTAGAAGAACTGGGAGAGAGGGCAAACCGATTGCCCCTCCAGTAATTTCATTACACCGAGAGAGCTTAGCATACTGAGAAGACCCAGAAATAGCTGGTGGTTTCATTAAGTTGGTGTTATGTGTAGAAATGCTGAGTGCTGGGTCAGACTTCTCTCATTATTGTAATGGGGATACCACTCACAGGGAGAGATATGACGCCTGTCTACCTGTCACAGCAGCTCTAACAAACTGTGCTGGGAATAGAGATGAGGGGGAGGAGATACAGACTCAAACTGCGTAAAAAGAAAGTTGTTACAGCAAGATGATGATTAAAAAAAAAAAATCAAATGTCCCTGAACATCAAGTAGTTGCCAGCAGCAGTGTGACTTGGGCCAAGCCTCAACTTGCCCATTGGCAAGCAATAGAACCCCCGGCAGCCCTGCAGAGCTGTGGGGCACGGGCTGTTCCGCCAGCGGAGCGCGGTGTGACTTTCTGCAGGGCATCCGAGTGACTAAGTACACAAAAGCAGCTGAAATCAAATGATTATCCACTCGGATTTCTGCCAACCTCCAGATTATGTTGCCAAATTACTTTCCATTAACTTTCATTTTTCCCACAGCCATTCAGTTCTCCACTACGCTTTAGCCCTTTGCCAGTAAGCAGCTTAATTGCCAGCACTGCTTTCCTTCAGCAGTCTCGGGGCGGTCTGGTGACCTGCAACCCCATTTTTCCCCTGCACATTGGCTTACTGCAATATGGAAACACTGTGTAATGCCTATAGGCTGAGGGAAAAGCCCACCCAAGCCTAAAAATCACTCCAATTTTCACAATCTTGAAAGGAAAAACCATAGGATTACACTGAAGGAACACTACATGTATGTGCGCATATATAGCCTGGGATTACAGCTGCTCCTGTGTGCAGCTCCACCCTTTCATTGCTTTCCTGAAACCACAACACATTTAGCAAGCATCGGTGTATATTCTATCTCATGTGACGTCCAGTTTGGTAAACTTTCAATATCCTGAGGTGAGATTTAGTAGCAGTCTAATTGAAAGCAAGACTGAAGATGACAGAGGGAGAATGATGAGCAATGCCGGAGGTTTTCAGCCTGGCCACTAAGGAAATTTAGGTGCTCTGATGCCAAGCCATCACTGTTTCCATAAGCAAGGAGCTGTCAGCTGATGGATGAGGATGTACACACATCTCTATTTTGCAGGCAGAAGTGGGACCGAGAGTAGAAATATTACCACCTCTAGCGTGACAATCTCACTCAAAGTCACCAGGCTTCCCAATGTTTTACTCTAGGTTTATCCAGCAGAAACCACCTCAGTTACTCACTTCGCAATCTGCCTTCCAGCCATCTGGCTGGGTCTAATTGTGCTGCTTCACGGGAAGCACCTGAGGAGCTTTGCTGTAACACCTGTAGATAGAGACATAGCCCTGCAGGCTTCAGCCAGGACTGCCTGTACAAGAGTGGAGCAGGCAGAACACCACAAATAAGGGCAATCCTGCTGCTGGGCACTGGGGAAACACAGCAAGCAATGCAAGTCTGGCCATGTAGTTTTGGCCCCATTTGAGTCAGCTTTTTTACCTGAGGGACATTTCATTCACAACATTAGTAGCACATTTCTAACATACAAAATTCAGCTTGGTGAGAAATCACCCTTCCATTAACAAATCTTCATTTCCCTGCAGATCTGCATGGCTCTCTGCCCTGCACTCATCCCTGCAGTGGCAGAGGCTCCCGGAGCTGGGAGCAGTCAGCTAACACACTCATTCACATAACACTTGAGTCTATAAATATGACTTGGAAATATCCTCTTTGATAACATCAGGCCAGATTTCATAACTTATTTACTACAAACAGCAGCTAACTCCACAAATAATCCTACCAACTGCAGGAGGATTACTTCCACTGTAAACCAATGCATATGACGGGCAGCAGAACGCAGCACTGCTTTGTGCTCAGTACTAAGGTACAATCTATGCTTTTCAAGGCATTTTGGGTGAATCTCCTACCCAGAGTTTGGTTGGTTCGGGACCAACTACCTTGCCAGGGCCTTCGGGACACAGACAGGAGCTTGCTGGCACCCTGTGCTGCTCACTTTGCCACTCTGATGCTTGCCCAAAGCAACCCGCAGCATCTGCAGGGAGAAATGCCAGGTGTCCTACCAACAGCTCAAACAGCACACACGCAGTGCCCAGCTGAAGCCTCCTAGTCCCAGCAGACCCAGGCACAGCCAAGGGTGATTCCCAGCTCATACATTCCAGTTTGGAACATGGCTGTCCACCGGTCCAGCCTTCATCCCAGGCTCACAGCCCTGAAGAATCCCCTGGTCCTGCACCAGAGAAAGCCAAAAGTTCCCAATACAGTACAAAGCTATCACTGGAAAATGCATTAACCCAGATCTCAGTGCTCAGGAGCTCTGCGCTTTGTTACATTCACTTTGATTTCATTTGCAGCACACCCTGCTCCTGCCCAAAATAACAGCTCTTTTCTGTCTGCTGGCCATAGAGAACAGCGCCCGGCAAGGATTTCAGGTCAGGCACGGTGGGGCCTTCCTGTAATGAACGGATTAATCCTCACTGCACACACCAAGACTTCTCTTCCTAAACTTATCTCACAGACTCAGCAATTAAAGATGCCCAGACAACACTGGCAAAAGCAGAGCTGTGCACACACAGGCACCCAGCAGGACCCCGCTCCCAGCACAGACCCACAGAGCACATCACTGCTTCCTGCACTGCACGGCCTGCAATTGCATTGACAATTTATCCTCTTCTTTGATGTTGCTTTTCTTGTAAAAAGAGGAGAGGGTGGAGTTTTATTTTTGTTTTCCGTGCTTAAGAAAGGCTCATTAAAATGCGCTTTGGGACGTACTTTCTTTTCCTCAAGTATTTTTCATTATTCTTCAGATTAATTTCCTTGAAGCATCATCAGGGGACCAAGCCACATGTACGTTTTAAGCTATATCATTTGTTTTTCAACCATAAGCAAGATTTTAAACAAAACAGAGCTATTTATATTGTGCTGAGACACATTAATAGATGCAGCAGGAACAAGCTGGATCCCAAGTCAATGACAGATCTTCCTCCAGCTAAAGCCCGCACCAATCACTCTGTCAGACACAGGCATGATTAAATTCTTTCATCAGGAAAGCA
>PPHD01007795.1:0-22576 GCA_002909625.1 Bambusicola thoracicus
AATTGTTTGAGTTGGAAGGGACCCTTAAAGTCATTTAGTCCAACTCCTGTGGAATGAACAGGAACATGTGCAGCTGGATCAGGAGCTCAGAGCCCTGTCCTGGGGTGGGACATCCACCACATCTCTGGGCAGCCTGTACCAATGTCTCACTGCCCTTATTGTAAAAAACTTTTTCCTTATATCCAATCTAAATCTCCCCTCTTTTAATTGGAAACCATTTCCCCTTGCTCTATCACCACAGACCCTGCTAAAGAGTCTGTCCACATCTTTCCTGTCGCTCCCCTTTAGATACTGACAGGCCGCACTCAGGTCTCCCCGCAGCCTTCCCTTCTCCATGCTGCACAGCCCTGCCTTTTGCTCCCTCAGCCTGTCCTGTAGCAGAGGTGTTCCATCCCTGGGATCATTTCTGTGGCCCTCCTCTGGATGTGCTCTGAAAGCTCCATGTCTGTCCTGTACTGAGGACTTCACATCTGGACTCAGTGTTCCAGGTGAGGTCTCACAGCACAGAGCAGAGGGGCAGGACCACCTCCCTGACCTGCTGGCTGTGCTTCTTTTGGTGCAGCCCAGGATACAGTTGGACTTGTGGAGTGTGAGGTCACATTACTGGCTCACTGCCAGCTGCCATCCACCAGTACCCCCGGGTCCTTTTCAGCAGGGCTGTGCTTCATCCCTACATCCTCCAGTGTCTACTGATAGTGGGAGGTGCCACAACCCAGGTGCAAGACCTTGCACTTATTCTAGTCATAGAAGTTCTGCTGCAACATATGTCTGTTTACAGTATTCTGCTCTACTTTAGTCTAAGCAGTAGACAGGAGGATCAGTTCCTTCTTCTGCCTCTTTTTTTTTATTAAAAATGATGTGATTTCAACCAGGTCTGTGATTCTAACAACCACTCTTGGTTTCTCTCTGGCAGCTAAGTGGAAATAGCCATTTGTGTAGTAAAATCAAAGGGTTGGGAAGAAAGTGATAGTACTTCTAAAGGAAACTTTATGGAGGTAGATCTCAGGATAGAACAATTGTTTGCAGAAGTGAAAATAAAAGAAGAGAAGCCAAAGCACAGTCTGTGTGGAATTGCACACTTATCAAACAAGGTGGTCATCAGTGGGCTGCACAGAAGCAACCTGAAGTATTCTCTCTCTAATATCCTAAGAGGAAATGGGGTTTCTGTGTGGTTTTAAGAGGTATGTCACTGCACTGCTTCCTCTGTTATTACCGAGTTCCATGCTGTGAGCCAAACAGGCAAGCTGCATCCCCATGCAGCTGCCTTGTGTTCCCCAAGGCAATTATCGGTGATAAGCTACCATATTGTAATTAAATGTTTAGACTGGCTTGAACAATATTGTACCTCTAACATGACCATGATATAATAATCCCTGTTGTTAGTGCTGCTCCTGACAGGTAATGAAAAAAATACTGAGGTTTAAAATGTCTGAAGTATGTTGCATAGTCAGCACTGAAACAAGCAAAAAGGCTGACTGCAGAGAAATGGGCTGCACTGAGGAGTACCCTGACCCAGAGCAGTGCCAGCCAGGATCTTCAAAGACTGCAACGTGTATGATTTGCATCTTTTGTTTCCTTTGAAATGTCAATTGAACTTTGTGGTTAAGACCAATGCTGAGGTCTGCTTTGTTAAGTGAAGTTTACAGCCTTCTGGATGGTCACAAGGTTGATCTGTCATTTTTTTTGAAGTGACCTTAAAAATGGTATCAAATGAGACATAACTTCTTCAAGGCTTTCTTTTGGCCAAGATGATTTGGAGTCAGTGCTGTGCTAAGTGAAATCACCAGGTGGGAGGCTGTAGCTGCTGTATTTCTGATTCTTCAGGGCTGAAAGCAGGGTTTGGGCTTATATAGCACATCTCCATCAGGGAAGCTTCCAAATCTTTCTATGTGTTCAGGTCAGCTGAAGTAAGGCACTGTGGGATGGATCGAGTGGCTGGAACTCGATTGCCTCTGGCTGTGTGTTCCCTAGCTCCTGGAGTGTCTGTTTGCTGATCCCCAGGTAGGTATGAAGGGCATCTGTGAGGCCAGGAACAGGTGAAGAACAAATACCTTGGTGTGACTGCACCCAGCCCTGCCTTTTGCTCACAGATCTATTGCACTGGATTTTCTTCTGAAAGACCTTTTCCTCTTTTCTACACTACTTTGTCAAGTTGGAGAAATTGAGTAGGATGAGTTACTGCAGTTTGTCTCACCTCCTCCCATCCCATCCTTAGCCTTACAATATCAAATACCAGATCTTTGCCACTGAGCTAATGAGTGATGTGGTCATCAAGACAACACCTTTTGGGGACAGCAATTTCTACTCAGTTTCTATTCTTTCTATAAGAATCAACCAACCAACCAAACCCCACAAAAAATAGTACTTCATTGGTAAAATTTAGGGGAACCAAAATATACACTGCCATTTTGCAGTGAGATTCTGGACTAAGAAGTGGAGTGGTTCTTTGAGTCTTTCTTCATATGTTATTCTTTCTATACCTCTCAGATCTTTTTGGGCCCATTTTGAGCTTTGCAACTAATACATGGTTACCTACATTAGCAGGGCAGCCCAGGTTACTTGTAGATCTGAACTGCTAAGGGAGTTCTTTGCTAATTACTGCTCCTCCTTGTCACCTCTGTGTTACAATGACATATTCCTCTGGGCCTGAGTTCCACAGTAATGCAAGTGAATAATCATCTGCAAGTTAGTAATTATTGAATTAGAGGGCTACAAGGAGCCAGAATGGGCCTTCTCATCTGTTTTTCTACTGGAGGTCAGCTCTACCAATGTCATTCCTGTCAGATGGGTATCTAATCTGTACTTAAAGACTGAAAGTGATGGCTTCTCCATACTAGCCCCTAGACAATCCATCCCCAGCTGCCATTATCCATACTTTTGTCTTGTTTTAACTTTTATCTAGCAAGAATCTACTCTACTTCAATTTTAGGTTCCTTTTTTACCCTTCTTGTTTTACCCATTTGAAGGGATCACAACCTTGTAGCAGCAGTTAAAGTCTTTTCACATTGAATTCTCTCTCTAGATTACCACTGTTCTTGCAGTCTTTCCCCACAGTTTATTCACCTTGGTTCATTCTTGTTCTTTTGGGTGTTGTCAGTTGCTTCATATATCCTGATGTAGGTTACACATCAAGCTTCTCTGAAAAATTCCAGCTGAGGTCCTTCCCATGCCCAGCACAAGTTTCTCATGCCACTGTAACATCTGTATCTGTTGTTTTAGCTGTGTGTGCAGTTGGAATGTCAGAAAATCCCTTGGAGCCACTGACACGAATGAGGCAGGAGTCTTGTGGGAAAAGCTGGACTGGTAGTTACACTAATTTACCAACATAGTGAGTGAGTATAAATGATGTAAGTCAAATTGTGTGACACCATCAGATGACTTCATCGACGGGATAAAAGGTTCCTAAGGATAGGCAGAAACTCACAGGATTTTGTGAGAAGGGCTTTTTGGTCATACAGAATCATACCTCCCTTGTGGGAAGTATAAGGCAGGGCCTCAATTCATCTCATGAGTCAGGAGTCATGATTTCAGGAGTCGGGATTTCATTCTCCTCTGCCCAGTCACTTAAACTTGTATTTATAGCGTAGCTGTGAGGTAGGGAGGTGTTACCATTGTTTTACACAGGTGAAATCAGATACTCATAGTCAAAGCAGAAGCAAGGCATTATGTTGCATACTGAGCAACTATTCCAAAAAAGACAATGGAGTCATTTCCTGAGCCCCAGGAGCTGAAGGGCTTGTGCCCACAGGTCACAGTGTGCAGTGCCCCTCGTCTTCAGTCCAGATCTGAAGCCCTGGCAAAGCGTTCATTGCTTTGATCCTCACAGTGTGCCACTTAGAAGGGGTTTGAGCCTGAGTAGCAGCAGTGCTGCCTGATTACATTTCAGCTGCAGATCAGGCCTAGAGCAGAGAACTAGATGCAGTTCTCTTGCCTCCAGTGATGGAGTTTAAAGTACCTGTAAATGACCCTTCTTCTTCCTGCCATGTTGGAAGAGAAGTGAAAACAGTGAGCAAAATAACTTTTTTCAGAGGGAAGAACTTCAAGCAGCTGAGTCTGTGTCTTGCAACAGCCTTGCAAGCTAAGTTTTTGTTGAAGGTTGTTACTCAGTGCAAACTGGCACATTACTTGATCTGTTCTGCCTCTAAGAACTTGAGGAGACTTTTTTCCTACTGTGTAGAGAGGAGGAAAGGAGAGAGCACACTGTTGGCCCTGGAAGATCTCATGCTAGGCTAAGCTCAAGTAAGGTGTGAGGATGCAAAGTTGTGCTGGATTCGAGTCACTTCCTGAACTTGGGAGGAAGAGAACCTTAGTCTCATGTCAGAAACTCATCCTTCTCATGGACTGCTGACACCAGATCTGATGCATTCTGTTTGTAAGAGCTGTCTTTGGCTCCCACTAAATGTCTGTGCATGCAGTATTATCAAGAGCCCAGAGGACAGATTATACTCTTCAGGGCAACCATGTAAATGGCAGCTACTAAAGTTCATTAGGGGCTGTTAAGGAGGAGAAGTCCTCAGGAGTTTTATGCATATGGAGTAATGTGGACTAGGAGTTAACTTGAAGGTGAAGGGCAGTGACAAGAAAAGGAAGGAAAAACCTCATCTAACTGTCAAAAGCCAGGATGACCTTATTAGCAAGCTATTACATTAAGCTATCAAACACATGCAGTTAGTGATGCTAAGTCAGAATGAGACGTATGAAAGAATAAAGCTTTTATTATTGACATCTCATGACAGGGTGCAGGTTATACAGCATCCCACTGAGTCTCACTGAGCTCATCCCAGCTGATACACAATGACAAATGTGGGGAAAAAGTGAAGGATTCTCTTTCTTTCTTTGTACTCTATTCCCATTGATGCCCATCTCTTGTCTGCCTTCTTGGGGCTGTTCTTCCTTAGAATGCAGTTAAGAAACAGCCTAAAAATGTGTTGGGTGCATTTCTGTTCTGTCACCGCTGTGAGTCCCTGGCTGACATACAGACATACATACCTTTTAGTTATGTCTGTTTCCTTGCTGCCCTTGAAGTTTTCTTCTCTGTTTACATAGTAGTCCATGTGAGGAGGCCTCAGCCCTCAGAGAGGCATTATGTTCAACTGAGAAATGAAGAGACAAAAATAATGAACTGAGATGGGCTCAACTGCAGATGCCCTTGTATGTCTTCAGAGAGTCATTTATGAATATGTAAAATGAAGGGAGTACTTCCTCCCTCTCCCTATTTCCCTCCCTTTATCTTACATTATAAACACTTTGGGGCAAAGGCTCTCACTGTGTTTATCAAGCACATAGCACAATTAGGTCATAAGCTTTGTAGCATCCAGGAACCCAGAAGCAAAATGTGTCAGCAAAAGAGTGTTTGGGGTAATTATATTGCGACTGGCCTGATCTGAAGGAGTAGTGTGACCACAGAGATAATAGTTCAAAAACAAACAACTTAATCGAGAGGGAGATGTAGTGGCTGAGCATAATGAGCCATCCATGATGGTGCTTCCATCACAAGGAGGTCAAGACATACGGGGAGATCAAGAAATGCACTATCAGACACAGCTTTGTGTCTCCCAGGACTCACCGAGACCCTTTCCATCAAAGTGCTCTTTTAATTAAGTCTGAGTTATAAGTATCTGCTATAAGTATCTGAGTTATAAGTGTCTGGATTAATGTATAGAACAAACAAGCCATGTATCTCAACCCTTTTTAAATGACCTCCAACTTCACTGCTTGGACGCTGAACACCTGGGCAATGGGGGAGCATCAGCTCATGTCCTGTGTGCTGTGGTTGCACACATGCAATTTCTTGGATTGCACCTTATCCTTAATGAAGTTTTTTATTCAGCAGCTTTCTTCTTCAGATGAAATTATCCTGTCTGTAGAGTATTTGCTGTCTTTCCGCTCCTCAAATTCAGCATTCTTTGTGTAATTTCTCAGTAGAGTTAAAAAAAGTAAATATGTTGTGCTAAAGTGTGGATTGCAGCAAGTTTATGGAAAGACAGAAGTTAAGAAATACACAATGCACAGCGTGCTCTGCTACACCGGAGCTCTCCACTTCTAGCAAGAATCTTACAGGTCCCACTCAGCAAATTACTCATGCATGTCCTTAGCTACTCTTGACATAAAAGTAACCATGCTCTGTTCATCACGCAGGACCAATATCACTTTCCTTTGGTAGAAGGCTGTCAGTACTTGGAGCTGTCCATCAGCGTAGCTCAAGAGCTCAGTGTGCGTCCTGTCTTTCCAGAAGGATTCACAAAGTCCTTGTGCAGGACTTTTGGTCTGTGCAGAGCTGAGCGTTGCTTCTGGCAGACAGCTTAAGCCTCATGTAAGTGCTTAAAGAATGATGAATAATAAAATTATAGGAAAGCAGATGTGCATTTGCTTCTCTAACTGTGAAGCAGGAGATTCCCTGTGGCCAAGGAAGTCGCATTCCTGTGTTGGCAGAAATTGTTTTCAGTGAGGCTGTTTCCTTGGAACTCTTCTCCCTGTGTATTCAATGTGATCATAGCAACTTCTGAGGTATACTTTTTTCTTCTGAAGTACTTCCAAGCTTTTATCTGTTTGAAATACAGGGAGGGTGGTAGAATATTGACTTGTAAGGCAAGCAAAAGATATTCCTATTTTCATGAGAAGGAAATAAAATCTAGCAATGTAGGCCTTCGGTGTGTCAACACTAATGCAGGGAAGCAATGTCCTCCCTCTCAAATCAGCCGGCAGAGGGAGTATTGCAATGCAACAAAAGCAGTTTCAAAGTGTAGTGAAGCTGCTTTAGTCTATTTTTTGCTATTTGGGTTCCAGATTTTATTCACCATCATATATTGGGTTTCTTTTTCTTTCTTTCTTTCTTTTTTTTTTTTTAATGAAGAAACTATATTTTTATATTTTAGAACAGTTGCAGTATTAATTATTGTTACTGTTTAATATTTCACATTTTGAGAGTGAGCCAATGCTGTTTGTGCTTTTGATGAAATCCAGGATTTGTTGTCATGCAAACGAGCTGTCAGATTTGGATGTAGTTGTGAGAATAAATCTACAAATATTGTCACAATACTTCTGTCTGATGCTGCACTGATAACAATGTACTGCTGCTGCAAACAGCAGCTCTTAAAGTATTTCTCTTCTATTTAACACAGTGAATCTTTAGCCCTCTTCAGTGCCTCATCTCTTGTTCTGCTGGGCAGTCCTCCTGTGGCTGAAGCTAAAGCTAATTTCTTGTTGAGATCTGTGACCTGCAGTGCAGTGAGAAAATGGAATGCATTTTGCATTTATTGAAGGGAGTGTGTATTCCTCTGTGCACGCTGAGTCTGATCAGGCAGCTCGTCACAGCCTCTAGATGGCACCCAGCCTACATAGACACTGCGGGCTGGCCAACATGTTTGATCTCGGCCAGAATTCCTGCTAAGCTGTAGTGGTAGAAGTGTTAATGTCAAAGGAGGGAGGTAATGGCTTTGGCTTTGAGCTATAGCAATGTTTTGATGTTGGATTGGCTTGCTGAAGGAAATCAGAGAAGCTTTGTGAAGTGCAGCAGGCCACCTGCTTGTGGCAGTGTTCTGCTGACGAAGTCCTGCATGATCCAAGTGTCAAAGAGGCACATTGCAGGGGGGCAGGTTTACCTCTGGGGCCGGGAGCCCGGGCTGTAATGCAGAAGCACTCACTGAGCAGAAACGCTGTGCTGCCACTTGAGCTGACGGGAGGACAACACGCGCTGTGTTTTTGTCAGCTGCTCTCAGGGTACTCAGATACCTCACTGATTCTGCACGTTTCTTTTCACCTTTGGTTGCAACCCCTTCTCTCTCTTGCCATCTGGCACTACCAGCCCGAGTAGCTGCCACAGCCTTGTGCAATTCCTTGCGTATTGCTGCTGATTTTGGAACTGCTTAACCAATCCATTTGGAGGATTTCCCATGAAATCACTAAGTACAGCTAGAGCAAGACACACAGAGGACATCTGTGTGTTATTTCCTCCCATCAGTAGTTGCTGGTGTAGTGCAAGTTCTCACAAATCAACAGAACTGGCTTTGAGATCTTCTGTTTCAGCAAAAAGCAACAGTGCTGTTTGGGAACAGGAGTAAGCTCATCTATCTCTTGCGAAAGAGTGAGCTATGTTGTTGTATGGACTCTATATATGTATGGCTCCATATATAAAAATGTGATGGCTTATGGATGAAATATCCTGCAGCAAAAGATGATGCAAATACAGAATCTGGTCTCAATAAACAATGATACAAGACTTCCCCACCAAATGAAACACTTCCTGCTGCTCCCATGGGAGCAAATGTCACCTGGCAGCATTGCCAGCCCTCAGTTAGCAGGCACCATGTTTGGAAGGTATCTTACACAAATAAAGATCTTCACACCTGAAAGTTACAAGTTCCATCTTTCCTTAGGTGACTCTAAGTCAGAGACAGTGAAGAGAGGTGTATGGGAACTGCTGAGTCCCAGCCTGAACCACTGATTGAGCACCTGCGGAAAGGACTGGGTCAGCCCTGGAGCACAGGTGAAGGCAATTTACCTGTATGACAGGAAGGGGTGGAGCCTGGCTGCACCTCTCTTAGACCTCACTGAAGGGCTGAATGCTACTGGGGAAGGTTCTCTGGTTGGAGATCATTCCATTGTGGAGTTTTCCTTGTGAGTCTTGATCTTCAGAGATGGGTGAGCACTTTCCGTTTTTGATTTGTAGTACCTTTACATTGCCTGTATCACCATTCTACTGTGCTGATCTTTCTGATTGTTACAAGAGAGATGCAGGTAGGAACAGTGTTGCTTTGGTTTGTCATTGTAAAGTGGCAAAGCCTTCTATTTTGAAGGTGCTGTTATATAGCAGTCACTTCCTGTAGAGCAGCATGCTCAATTCAGAACAAAGTTTCAGGGAGAATGAATGCAATTAGAAGAACTGTTGCAACTCAGAACTCAATTAGCAGTTCTGATCTGGCTTTGATGGAGAGTGCTGCCAGGAGTGTGATTGGTGTTCCCAGGGTAAGTGTATTATACTTTCAGGATTCAACATGTATGTTGGAGGTGCAGACCTCTAAATCACTTGCCTTGTCAAACCTGGTGAACAGTTCCTTTTTTTGTCAGTTTGAAGTTCATTTCCCTTGCCTGGCTCAAGTTGTACATACTGTTTGAAGGTGAACAGTAGTAATCTGAGATATTCTTATTGTGTACCTGCACAGCCATACCGGGAATCAATGCCATCCTTACACACAGCAGATTTTGGATGCTTGGTGGATATTTTGATGCTTCAATCTTTCTCATTGTAACTTCATGCAAAATAAGGTCTGATCACCATCTTAGCTGAGAATCACTATGATGTGTCTACTCATATCTAAGGCTTGTGACTGTATGGAGAAGACAGGGCTACATCAGAGGAGCTGTCTCCATTCCACAAATCCTATCAATGTACAAACGTTACCAGTCAGGAGAAAAGCAAACTATATGACAGCTGGTTGGAGCAAAGATCTGTCTTACAAGAGGCACTGAGAAGTAAGAGACCAATAGACCAAAGTGAGGATGGTCCATGTTCAGGGCTGGGCCTGTACCAGGGATGATGGCTGATGTCATTAACTGCTGTCCTTCATAACTAGAACTAGATTTCTCCTCTACCATGAGGTTGGGAGCCCTCTATTTTGCTTATGTGATTTTTCAGAATACCCATTAAAAAGAACAAGTAATGAATTTGGTGGCGGGGTGGTCACAGTCTGAATATAGACTGAATATTGAATGATAGCTGGACTGTAAGAGATCTATCTCTGCCTTATTTTTTTTTTTTATAATTCACAGTTATCCTTGGGGACAGTTGGACATCTTCATTACTTTGTTCCTACTTGCCTGAACAGTTTTTATCTTAGTTCATTGCCATCTGCAAATCTGTGCTCAGAGCGCTGTTGGAGAGGCAGTGCTGTCACTGTGGAACAGCTGCTGCGGTGCTCACTGCTGGGTGAGCCAACTGCTCACAGTTTGTGCTGCTCACTCGTTATGGGAAATGCTGCTCTTTGCTGCCTTGATGCTGGTTGCCTGATGGCAGTGGGATCTGACATTCTTGAAGGACCTCAGATATATGTATTGCTGATAGCATGCAGTAAAGGACACGTTGCTCTACTGATGACGTGACTCAGGCTGCAGTTATACTGCACTTCAGCCAGGTTTATCTGTGTGGTCTGTGAAGCACCGAATCCTCCCCTCCCTCCTCCCTTCAGTTTATATTTTTCTTCGTTTGTCAAGAGAAAATACCAGTCTTCATTGCGTCTTGACAGAGATGCCTTGAGTGTGCAAAACTGCATGAGAGAAAAAGGGTAAAAGCACTCTCATGAAAGGCTCTCAGTGCTGTCAGAGACCTCCCTTCTCTCTCCAGCTTTTTATCTGTTTCAAATCTTCTGTTTCCTCAGCTTATCACAACTTCCCTTGGAGGTAACCCTATTTTCCTTGTGCTTTCCCTTTTCCAATTTACCCTCTCCATTTTGGAGTCTAAAATCGTAAACTCTGTGATATATCCTCTGATATGATTTGTAATTTGACTTCCTGTAACTGTGAGGACCCAGTTCTCTGGGATGAAGCATCCTGATGGAGGTGACGTGCAACTGAGGCCAAGGGACGTCGTGATCTAATTATGGCTGCTGCTTACTTGTGTTTGGTTTTTGTTGGTTTGTTTTTTGTTGTTGTTATCCTTTTTTTTATTAGAAATATATCTCACTGCTCGTTATTTCATTTATTTTTGGATTTTGAAATGTGCTGACCATTCTAGTGATGATTGTAATCCCAAACTGGTGAAGGAGGCCTCCAGTATTAGGGTTCAAAGGCTGCTGATAACATAACTTCTCATTCTGCGTATTAATGGACTGTGGCACAAAAGTCAGTTAAATATCTTATTGTTGTCCATCTGTTGAACTTCCACTAGACCTTTGCCTAAAGCTGACAGACAGCAAATACTATTCTTACCTGAGGAAACTTTGTGATTTCATTGTCTACTTTAAACTCAAGCAATATGCAGGCTTCTTTTTGATGCTTAAAGAACAGAAGGTCAACACCCTGTCAGGATGGGACAAATGTTGACAATGTGGTTTTCATCTTTTTGCTCTCAGTAAATGATTTGGATGTGCACTGATAACTTCAGCATGTAATGCTTAAACCTTCTAAATGAAATCAAAGACTTATTTCACCTTTGGTTCATGCTTTGGAATGGGTGGTATCAGTTAGAACAGCTTTGCACCTGGATGTATCTGTGTGTACATTGTGTAATTTGGATAGTAACAACTGCTCTGGCTCATGGCAGAAACTGTCTCCTCAGATTTGAAGATGGATTTTTAGATCTACTTGCAAGGGATGGTTTCCATTTGACATTTTTGAATTAAGAAACATTAAGAAAAGAACACGGTGGATTTAATACACACTGATACCTTTGGAAGTTATACTTGACATTTTGTTTATTGATGGTCCTGAAGTCTTTTTATTTGTTTTTTTTTTTTTCCCTAAGTCTCCTTTCTATAAATCACTGATAAATAATTCTTTGCTTTTTATTCATAGAGCCCAGAGCCAGCTGACAACTACGTCAGTGAAGGAGAGTTTGAAGACGATCTGAGTTCTTCTACTCCAAGCACAACAGAGCTGGAGATACGTGGATCCAGCCAAGACACTGATGAAGACTATTTTGAGACCCTGTCACATCAGAGTGGATCTTTGTCAGATGTAAAAACTGAACTTTATGAGAGCGCATCAGAGACAGAATCTGTTGCCAGTGATGTAACAGGAGAAACTTGCTTGGATTCAAACTGCCTTTTTGCAGAAAAAACGAGTCTGTCCTGTAGTGTTCCAACAGCCCTCTGTGAACTTAAGTGCTCGAGGCAAGCAGAATTCAGCCAGCAGGTGCAGTTAGACGTGTCTTCCAAAATAAAAGTAGCACCGAGCAAGAATGACTTTTGCATACACACTACAAAGTCAGAATGTGAAGCGGGTGTTGAAGATCTAGCATTAACTAGCAGTACTTCCAACACAGAGAACCAAGTGAGTGAAGAGAACATTATATCACAGATAGATAGAAAGCTCATAGTAGGGTTTCAAAATAAAACAGCGTTTGACATCAGTAAAACGCAGTCCTATACCAATTCAGTATCTACCAAAGATGCTGTTACAAGACAGAAGGATTGTCCTGCAGTATTAAGCATTGATTTTTTCAGAACTAACTCAGAAAGTTGTTTGATTTTACCTGAGGTACAGCAGCTTTCCTTCCGGTCTGATGTAGCATCAAGCTGTAGTTTGCCTAATCTCCATTTTGAAAGAAATGGACCTTACCATAAAAGTTCCACTGAGACATCCAACTATAAACGTGAACTTGAGTCCATGTCTAGTGTAAATTGCAACAGGAGGAGATCAGCTGACAATGAGGAAACTACAAGTGAAAGGATAAGACATGGCAGTACAGAGGCCATGTTGTCGTCACATTCGTTTTTTTACCAGCACCACTTCAAATCAAAACCCTCAACTTGTGAAGATTCAAGTTCAGAGATTATAGGAAGTAAAACATGGCACAGCGTACCTGAAAATATCAGTACTCAAAGCAAGGCAGAATATTTGGTGAACTATATTCATCCAAAAGACAAATTTAGATGGTCTTGTTCCAGAGTACATCTTCAAGGACTTGATTTTGAATACACTTGGAAAAACTTAGGAAGGGTACCAGTTAGCTCTGAAAAGGCAATCAGAATAGAGGGAAAATTTGGCATTGAAAGATTCCTTCTTGAAACCAACACAGACTCAAATGAGGACCAGCTTTCTCAACCATCAGGCACCTTCCAGTGCCCCAATCTTTATTTGTACTCTGAACAAGAGAGTAGTGGCCTTAGTCCAGAAGAAGCAGATACATGTGCTGGTAGATCCTCATCCACTCAGACGGATGAGTGTGAATGTAATCAAAAACAAAAGGAGACTTCATCTACCCTGGGCTGCGAACCAGTGATTATAAATTCTCAAGAACTTACAAAAAATAATCAGTGCAAAGCTGAAAGAGATCTGAAAGCAGACAGATTCCCTTGTGAAATTAATGTTGAATTTGGCACTGATGACACTGAGAACATAGCAACTTGTCATGTAGGTTTTCCTGCTGTTGTGGAAAACGGAGATTGTAATTGGGCCGTCAACTGTGTTGGCAATGGTAGAACACAGCAGAAATGTTCAAAGGAAAATGTTCTGGAATCAGAACTGTCACATACTGAGGTCATGATAGGGGAAAGAAAGGCAGATGATCCTTCTAACCTCGACTTTGGTTGGGAAGTCCTGGAAACCACATTGCAACCAGGTGTCAGTAACACTGAGATAGAGCACACAGATATAATAACACAGCAAAATACAAGTTGCCAGAGTGGTGCCTTAAGGAGTCCCTCTGAACCAGTAGCAAATGAATATTCTGCTCATCCAGGAAAAGATGGAGACGGTGTCTTTGCTGTGGAAACAACTCCCAAATTAGATAGTGTAAGCCAGGGAAGGTACTTAATGAATCTGCCAGAGTTAAAGCCTGCCCTGATTATAATATCTGTAGAACAGAAAGGATTACAGCCCAAGACACTGAATGATGACCCTTGTACTGAAACGGTGACTGGAACATTGAGAAATGTAGTGAGAAAGGATTTGGTGGATCCTCATATTGTCAGCAAAGCTCATCTTGAACCAGAGAGAGTTCTGAGTGAGTACTGCAGCTGTGAGGAATCGGTTTTGGCCACCTCTACCGGTAATGCAGAGCCACTCCACGATGGGGATATAGCTGAAGAAAAAAAAGAAATTTCACAAGAGCAGAGCGAGAAAGCAGTTTCCTCCTTTGCACTCACCTCTAGTAATTCTACAGTAATGAGTGGAAAGGTGGAATTCAGCAGTGTTACTGCTCCATTGAGCAATGACATGCTTATTGCAGAAAATCCCACGGGTAAATGTGAGGAAGTGCTGCTAAAATCTGACAGCAGAAGCGGGGTTACGATCTTTGAGACAGAGCCACACAGAGCAAAGGCTGATTTGGAATTAGAGACAGAACAGTTCAGAAAGCCATGGGCTGAAACAGAGGATGACCAGGTGACTAAGGAGGAGGAATTCCAAGCACATCAAGGCAGAGAGGAAGATGGATGTGTAACCAGAGCAGTACTACTGGAAACATGCAGCGTAAGCAATCTGAGTGAGGGAGATGGTGCTTATAAGGACCTTCAGGGGCCCAGAAGCACCTCTGAACAAGTGGTAGGAGATGAAGGCTGCAGTGGTTCAAATGAACCAAGAGGTATTTGTGAAGAACCTCCTCCTATGGAAGGAATGGAGGCCTCTCCTGCAGGAAACACAGCTAACTCTAGAAAAGACAGTGCATGGAATCTAGACGTGTGTGATGTCTTCGACTATTCTGTGAAAAGGGAGGCCCACAGTGCTTGTTGTATGGGCCTGGATAACGTAAGCACCTGCAGCGCTAACAGTGAGGAAATGGATGAGAATTCATTCCACGTCCTGGGAAGTAACAGCAGCCTCTATAAAGCTGTGCAAAAGCCAACAAGGAATGGGAACAGTGGGAAAGCTTCCAGGTTTTTTGTTTTCTCAAAAATAACATCTTTCAGGAAAACTAAGCCTGTTGCAGCTGAAAATCAGGGAAACAGCAGCTTCTTTGGCAGCAGGGCTAAGACAGAAGAATTGGATGGTGGGAAAGAAGATGAAGACACTGAAAGTTTACAGTCTTTCAAGAGTTGCTCATCTGGTTCTGCTTTCCACAGGAAGGAAAGCTATGCCTCTGAGTACTCAGATGATGATGATTTATTCTATGAGAGGCCTGGAGGATTATTCAGTAGAATGAGCCTGAGGAAGGCTTCTGGCTCTGGCCGAATACTGATGGAAGATACAGACACAAATTCAACTTCTTCCATACTGACCACTGTCAAATATGCAGATGGACTCATTGCAGGTTCCTCTGAAAGCAATGACAGCGAACCTGTGGAATACACCGGGATTAGAAAATCCTTTCCTGAAAATGAATACAAAAGAAACAAAAACCCTGAGGGCAAGAAGTTCAGAACAAGGTTGGCCTTGGCACACAAATCCCTATCAAGTTTATTTGAATCCAGATCTCCAGAGAAGGAAAACACTGAGCAAAGCTCAAAAACATCACTGAAAAATGAAAAGGAGAAAGCCAAACTTCGCCAGAGCACCTGGAAAGCTTTTCTAAAGAGCAAGGAGACAGATGGACTAAAAAGACCTGTGATGGCAAATTTGTCACCAACACAGGAGAGCATCAGCACAACTAGAGGCCATGTGATGAGAACAGCATCCATAGAGCAACAGGATGGTTCTGATGGACATGCATTTTTGAAAACAGAAACAGCGAACGGTTCCTCATTAGACACCAACTATTTTGACACCTCTGTGGAGCTTGTCGATGTCCCTTCACCTGCAGGTATGTGCAGAAAACGAATACAGTCCCATGACTTGGGCATCAGATACTCACAGAGTTCAGACTGTGATGAAATGCAAGAAGCTGTGGGCAACAGTTTTAATTCTTCTCTAGAGGAATGCTGGATGAAATCTCCATTTAGCCCCTCTGATGTGCAGTTGCTGTTTAATCAGTCAAGTCCATCATGTCCCCAGCTCTCGAATTCTGAAGGTAAAGATATGCCTTGCAGGCCCATGAGTCCCAAACCACAGAGTCCGAGATCTACTTCCCAACGCAAGAGCTTCCGTTATCCTGGAAGAATATGTGCCACGTCAATGATCTCTCTTGGGAACAGCTCTGCAGTTGACTGCAATTTGGAGGCTCCTGAGAGACCAAAGACACTGAAACCCAGAGGTAGTCTCTTGCTTTCTATACACTCGTTGGACAATGAATACCAGAGGGATGACAGTGGGATAAGCAGTCAATCCCAGATCAGCTTAAACACAGCTTCTTCCATTAGTGACGTGCTCAGAGATGAGGTGAGTTGTCTGGGAATGATAAGATGGTGCTTTGCTTTGCAGTCTTTTGTTTCAATGTGATTTATGAATTCCAGTGAAACTCTTTAATGGCTGAGTGAACACATTGGTTAGATTGGTGCATAAATATTCCTCTTGTGCTCAGCTCACGTGTGACCTTGCACAGCTTTTGCAGTTGATGCTGCCTTTTGTTTGTCACATCCCAGGTTGTATTAGAAGTTTAAGATACCCTTTAAAATGATGGTGGCCTATGCTTACTCCTGTTTGGTATGTTACCTTAAAAAAAAAAAAAATAAAGAAGAAGAAGAAAAACAAAGAGAATTGATTGATTGGAACAGACCATGGGAGGTCATCTAACTCCATGTCCTTCTGATAGGACTAATGGTAACACAGGGCAGGCAAAGCTGTGACTTGTTTAACCAAGTCTTGAGAACCTCTCGTGCTTGAGATTTCTCCATCTCTCTGGGAAACGTGTTCCTGAAGAAATGCCCAGCCAGGACTTTCCAAACTACCATTCCTGTTTACTTATGGCTACACTGTCTGGCATCATAAAAGAGTTCAGATTCATCATCCATGTAACTACAAATTTCTTTTAGACTGTTCTTATATTGCCCTTAGTGCCATTTTTTCACCTTGAATAAACCCAGTTCCCTCAATTTCTCCTCATGTATTTCCAGGGAAAAGTTTTTGATTCTTTGTGGTGTTTGTTTTTGTTTATTTGTTTCTCTCTTTGTTTTGTTCTTTTGGCTAATGCTGCCTGGAATCCAAAGAAGCATGTGGGTAGCAGTAAGGGCAGTGAGGGCTGTAGTTCTGGAATTGCTGTGGGCAGAAGGGGAAGAGAATTTGCTTGAAAATCTTTCGTTCTCATGGACATCAACTTAACTTACAAACTTAATACCACCTTCTGAACAAGACACCTGCAATGTTACAGCAGCCTAGGAAATGCAATGTACTTGGCCTATGGAAAGTACTCTTAAAACATTGCCAACAGACGAGGCCTGTCAGAAGACGAATAAGTAATTGACCTGTAAGTCATAGCCAGAAAGAACATCTTGAAAAGAGTAGAGAGATGAGGCATGTATTAAGATTTCCATAGGCAAGCCCAACTACGTGATCTTAAAGGTCCCTTCCAACCCAAACCATTCTGTGATTCTCGGATGCAACCACTAGGATCAAATAAATAATCAGTTAAATTGATTGCTAGGTAAAATAATTAAAACTGTGAAAACTGTAAATGGTGCCTGAGTCGTATAAAACCAGCTTAATTTTAGTGATACTACTGGAGGCTGCACAATGACATCTCAGACTGGACATTTGTAGCTGGAGCCTTGAATTAAAGCAAGTGTCCCAGCTTTCAGAACACATCATCTCATCTGTTTGAGTATATAGGGCTTTTGCTTGTTTCCATTTTCATGACACTGTAAAAAGAAGTAAAACTGCATCCTGATGGTCTTTCTTACGTATGTGGATAAATGAAAAAGTCATGAAGTTAAGTTTAATGGTGGCATTAGAGAAGTCCCTTTCTGTTCCACATCAGTAAAGGCATTGTTACTAGACAAAGGAGCAGGTGTGAACTTTCTTGAAGCTTTATGTGTGTTATAGTACTGTATCAGACTGCAATGGCTCAGCTCACTCCTGAGGCCCACCACATTGGTAAGTCACCCTTAGCCTGGTGGAGCACGGGACAGCTCCTCTGTCATTATGTACTAATGGTTGTTAGCATTCTCCAGGTTCTAACTAGGACAAAGATTTTGTGCTGAAAACACTGGGACAAAAGAACTCTACAGAATTACCATTTGCCCACATGGCAGGGTCTTCATTGCATGTTTGCAACATGATTTCACTTAACAAGACTGTGTTACCTGGGAGGCAAGAGCAAACTATTGTATTATGTTTGATGTTTGGAGTCTGTGCGAGGTCTTCTTGCTTTTCTAGGCACAGAAAGCCAGCAGGATACACTTTCATTTCTGCATAGCATCTAGTAGATAAGAAGCCTTCCTAGACTATGGCATCTCTTGCCAGTGGCGATGAAAAATTGATCTGGGATTGTTGGCTAATTGGAAAGGGAAGTGCCTGCAGTGGTTTAGGAGCCTCATTGTTTGGGTTCTTCAAATATACTGTGAGAAACTGGAGATATTGTCAGGATACAACATTTTCTTGGCAGAAAAGGAGGCTCCATTCATTCCTTAATACTGTTATCTCCCACCAGTTCCAATATAAAAGCTGTAGTTTTGTGCAAGCACGCTATAAAAGCAAATGGGAGTGAAGGGTGAAACAGTGCAATTCCTTTAGCTCAGGCCAACATCAAGCAAATGTAATGGGTGGTAAAAAAGCACCATCAGAAAGCACGGGGATTAATATATCAGACCTGCAGGCGTCAAGGTAGCATTTTCATTTTGCATAACTGAAGTGGGAAAAGCACAGATGAACAGGACTGGGCGTTACGGTATTTTCAGAGAAGCTATCTTTGTAAATAATATGCAGAGTGACCTAATTCCCAGTAATGTTATTGGAACGTGACATCTAGACTGTGGGTGAAAAGGGCACTGTGCTGTGAAGAGGGAGTGTGCATTAGCTGTCTCAAAGGGCAGCAGAGCTGCTGTTTCAGGGTGGGTACCCCTGAGCCTATGGAGGATGCTGAGGGTGGTTTCAGCCATACTTCTGGGGAAGCATTTTCCTCTGAACACTTCTGGGGCTACACAACTCAGTGTTGCCATTTTCTGTTCAATCTGATTTGAAGCGAAGAGAATTTCCAGTGAACAAACTGTGTGTTTTCACCTGCTGTTTGTAAAACAGGACTCTAAACAGCAATGTCCAACACCACCTGAAAAGAGGCCAAATGAGAAAGGGGTTCCCCATCGCAAAAGGAGGTCCCCCCAGGTTCCAACATCCCCACGCCCTTTCTCCACCCTTGAGAACAAAGCCTGGAGGCTTTCCTTCCTCGCTCCAGATGAAAAAGCCAAGGAGACTCCGGAGAGGAGGAGGAAGAGACCTAAATCCCTCTATAAGTGCTTCAGCTTCGATGATATTTGGATGCAGAGGAACCAAAAAAGGAAGCTAGAGAAGGAGAGACAGCCAGAGAGAGGCACTCAATTGCAACACTTCCCAGAGGACCAGTTAAAAGTAAGAACCCACACACTGTCCTCCTCCTCCCCTGGCACTGTCTTCCTCTCTCTGCTCTGGCTGTTTTCTACCATTAATCACGTTCATGTCCTTCTGCTTTCTCTGGTACCGGTTCTCGCTGCTTCTCTTTGCGTCTGGCAGCTGTGGATGGAGACTGATTATTTAAACACTAACCTCTCCCATCTCTGGAGGAGGTGGGTTTTGTAGTTACTGCAAGCGAGCAGCTCCTGCCCTGAGCCCTGTTGGACAACGGGATTGCTCTGTGGGCAGCGAGATAGGGAGAGCAGGGACAGCATCACAGTTGCCTTAAATCAGTGTGAATGAAACTTGAAATCTCTTTTGATGCCCTGTGGTATTGCTCTCTAACTTTAAAAAGAGACTTTAAATCAGATTTCCCTTGGAGGCCAACTCCATGCAACTTACTGAGGCAAGTTCTCCCTATGAAGTACCTGAGAGAATATTGCCATTGGAGTTGTAGCAATGGCTAATCTCCTGTCTGCTGGGAACACTTCTAGGTCAGATTCTTCATGACAAACTTTGTGGCTGTTATGACTCACACTGATGACATCTGTTACTCTTGGATCCAGAGCTAAGGTCTGTTCCCTTCAGGGAGAGCCAGGATTCTGTACCCAAGAGCCAAATTTAGAATTTCTGGGGAAAAAAAAACAACCATGAGATCAGAGGGACACCCCATGCAGCTTCTGCTGATGATATTGAGAAAGCTTCTAAGAATGCCAAATGTTGGCTAGTAGTCTTCTCCTCAAGACAAGGGGCTGAATCTGTGCTGCTCTGTGCTTATAGGGTTCTTCAAAGAGAATGTCAGTTGAGGCTTGGGTGAGTGCCGGGTACGTTCTGGAATGTGTTGTCTGCTCTGCTCAGCGAGGATGCCTTCCTGCCTCTGTGTTGGAGATAAAGAATAATGCTCCTGAGGCAAAAGCGTATATTATGATTTCTTAAAAATAGAAATTTGGTTATTCTTCTGCCTCGCTCAGAGTTCCAAGGGATTGCTCTGCGCTGACGGGAAAATGCATCGCTGGGTTAGTTAGGCTCACTAGTGAACGGGAGCCAGTAAAATAAGCTAAAAATATTCCTTACAATTGCTTGACAGGCATGGATAGTGATGGAAATACAGCACGTGCTGCAGGGCATGCTCACCAGCACAGAGACCATTAGAGCCTCTGAGAGGAGCAAGCAGTTACCTCAATAGCATCCCTGGAGCCATCAGATTACGCGGCTTGCAAGCTGCCTGCTTTGCTGATCGACCACACATTTTGATACTGCCAGAAAACAGCCTCTTCCTTAAGCATTTCCATCCTTCTTTCCTGCTGCAAGCTTAGCTCTCAGTGGTGATGAGCTGTGTAATGGGCAGCGCTGCCCTGCTCCCATTGAGCTCCCCTCACTTAACAGCACATGCCTGGGGGGCTGAGTGGCTTTTCTGGTTTATTCTTCTTTGGGTAGCAGAGGTGAGTAAAAACACAGCAAGCTTCAGAGGAGAAGATGCCTATCAGTACATAGTTAGATGGGTTTGGTTTTGTTTTTTACTCTTTCTGTTGATCTGAGAGCTGCTGATCCTTTCTGTCTTTGTGAGCGGGCCAAATTTCATCAAAACAAGTGTGGAGATTCGAGGGCTCTTTCCAGTCTGCCCATATGAATGCATTCCTTGGTCTGTACTTTTTATTCATAATAGTCCTCGTGTAGTTTATTTTTCCAGTTGTGTTCTGTTTTGTGCAGTGCTCTATTCATGTGATAGTGCCAGCTTATTCATGCCCTGAGATGCAGTGGGAGTGCTGTCACAAGCTGCAGTGTTTGGGTGCAGCTTTAGAAGGATGCCAAAAATCCTCCTAATAAGGAGAACGAAATAAACTACCACAAAAGAAGCTTTATAAGGTTTTTCATTGTCTGCAGTGCTTTTGCAATTGAAATAAGGCAAACACAAGGAGCTTTGGAGATCTGAAAATGCAAGTCTGATGTTTCCTGCCACATGGCTGCCTGGGGATGCGTGGCTTCAGCTATGATAAGTCATACTGTGTCAAGTCAAGCTCAGGTCAGCGTACAAGGTGATGTAATGCTGCAATATTGGGGAAACAACAGAACAGAGCAGGCCGGGGAGGAACAAAAGGCGAATTCTTAACCTGAATGGTGATTTCTGATAGTATATCATTGAGATCAGTACAGACAAATGAGTAGAGTGGCTGTACAAAGCTATTCTGATCAGTACAGACAAATGAGTACAGTGGCTATACAAAGCTATTCTGAAGTCTGGAGATTGGGATTCAGAGGGAGGGGAACAAGAGAGTAGCTTTTAGATATGAATTGCCAGTTGGAAACAATTCTGTATGCTGGGCTTTGTTCTGCTGGGGCCCAGGAGGTGCTGATCTGCCTCAGGTGGGAACAGCCTGTGGAAATCCCTAGAGCCAAACTCAAAGCTTGACCCAGCTGTCCCTTATAACAAAATACTACCACTAACAAGCTGAGCAGCTTCTGATCTTTTACCTCGGGATGCGAACATTTAGCTGGTTGTGGCAAACCTTTGAAGGTAGTGTTCTCCAAGGTGGAATAAGAGAAACTTGTTTTTTAATGCAGTATAAATTTCCTGGCTGGAACACAGGCAGTGCCCCAAAACACCGATGTGTGTAATGGCAACAGACTCTGTTCTGAGCTTAATTTTTGCAAGAATTGCCTTAGTGGTATAGTCCAGCTGCCTGCCTGTCTGCTCCCATCCTTTGCCTTCCTGTCGTAATAAAATGGTGGAACCTGACTGTTTAAGCCTGATGCTTCTCAAGCACACAGCAATACAAGCAGAGATGTGGTTGCTACGTGCATTTGTTAAAGCACAATTTCTGCACTGCCAAATTAGAGAGATTCCTAGAAGGTACATTGGGGACTGAAGCCATTGGGGTATAGTGCAGCAAAAGCCCTATCTTTTATTTCAAAAGATAAATGAGAAGCAGTGAAAAAGAGATCTTTAGCTTATTGCCCTGAAGAGGGCTTTGGAAACCTAATTTGCTACCCCATCTGAAATAAGGAAACAAATTTTTGCCGTGCACTATCATGACTGTGGGCACCTCAGATGCACTTCAAGTGAGTAATGAATCTCCTTTTGGAGAGGGGACTCATGAATGAGATATGTCTCCCCATTGACAAGGTACAGGCACACATCAGAGGTAAATGCTTCACCCAGACTGTGCAAAAGAGCACAATCTTAACCCAGAGCAGAGAATGTAGAAGAGAGGGTATTTACTCAGTTCTTGTCCCTCCTTTCTCCTCCCCTGTAGGGTGGGGAAAACCCTGCCTGCTTTTACTAACATCCCTGCAAGTACTTCCCCTCCTGGCTTTGGGTTGTACAAACCTGCCTCCTCTGCTGCACAAATGAAATGCTGCCTGTACTTGAGACCTGCTCTGATGTCCTGGGGGGCATTAAGAATAAACCCTGCCTTTGTTGCTGCAGTAGCCCTGATGCAGTGCAATAATGCTTTCTATCACATTTAACATAAATGATCTAGGCCTTGATATACTATATATATGTATTTATCTACACACTATATAT
>PPHD01007796.1:0-22576 GCA_002909625.1 Bambusicola thoracicus
TTTCCCCCTGTGAATGCAAGTGAAGAATGCAGAAAGGGCGCCTTGTGACCAAGCACCTGGTGAGGTAAATGTCTCCAGACTGTTAACTAACTGTGATAGAGGACGTTTTCTTTTGGTTTTGAACTAAAAGCAGTATGAAATGCCCTTTTCTCTCTTTTCTATAGTGGTTGTCTTCATAAGCTCTTAAAACGTTATGCTCCACTTTAGATTTTTTTATTTTTTTGCTGGGTTCTGGGTTAGCCTGTCTTCTGTTAAGTGTGATTTCAAAGTGATGGAGTGAGAACTGAGATATTCATTTCTGTGGTCTGAAGATCCTGCGTGCAGGGCAGTCTCATAGTGCTCTAAACTCAAGAGTTTTGTTCTATGTAGAATGTGTAGGTGAACTTCTGGGCAGCAGGAACAGAGTGTGCATGAATCCTAAGGAGTCTGAAGAAGTTCATAGCAGGGATGCAAGCACATGCATGTAGCACACATGATCAAGTGGATTAAATGTAATCATAGTCATGCATCATACACCAAATAAATACCAAATAGATGCACTTGTGTCCACTAAGAGCATAATACGCTGCTGAAAGAAGCAATGCATTTGTATCTGGATATATGGGATATACAGCTATGTCATTACATTGTACTTATCACCAGCTGAGTGTGATAGATAGCCGTATAAGTATGTCTTGTTTATTAACTCATGGTATTGGGCAATATAAACAGAATGTATTCATAGCCACATAAAATCTCTCCTAGTTATCAGCTTAGCTCATCATCTCACTTCCTATCTCAGCAGAAAATGTCTTGTCTCATGCTTAATCTTTCTGGCTAACTCTTCTACTTCAATGAGTGTTTCTGTGCTTTGGTTTCCCAGACGTAACGTGGGGACAGGACCTGTGCAAAATAACTTGGTTTTGGTCATAGGAAACAGGGTTATTGCGGTGTTACGTTGTTAATTCCCTGGCAATACCTGTGTTATGCTTGTAAGAGTGTTGAGACTAACCTGATGATTGCTGTGTGAGAGAGGGGGAGCAAAGCTCTGTGTGGGTACCTGGACCTGTCCCACTGCCCACAGTGAGGGACCAGGGCAGGGTGAGGGGGGAGCAATTCCCTTGGTTATAGGTACCTCTATGCCTGCAACTGCAGGACAGAAGTTGTTGAAGGGTGGATAGCTGTTTGGTTTTGTTCTCTCCTTGCTTCTGGTGGTACCTAAAGGACAGCTTGTCTACACCTGTACAAGTGGTGGCTTTGTTTGTTTGTTTGTAAATTATAGTAGCAAGTCAAGAAAGCGTTAACACTGAAGGCTGTGTGGTAGCAGGACATTTGATGTAGTTCACAGTAACACTTGAATATCAGTTTATGTTTTAAACCCCTTCCTGAAGTTGGGTTGACACAGATTTCCCCATTATGTTGTGGGAAAACTGAGGCACAGGATCTTGCTACGGTCTTCATCCAGGTCCAATAACAATTAAAATTAAGACTTTTGAGTCAGTGCTCTACCAAATAAACAGCGTACAGAATAGCTGATTCAGATGAAAGATGCTTGTTTAGTTCATTGATTTACACAATCATCTGTGACCCTGACGCTGCAGGACAGATGATACTATTACCTACTTCACGGTAGGGAGATATTACAGAGCCTTTGTCAGACTCATTTTGGTCTGATCCATTACTCAGGAACATTCAAGCCAGAAGTAATTCATAATTTGTCCCTCTTAGGCAAATAACCATTAAAATCTTCACATCCTATTCTTTCCTGTGAGGAGCTGTGGATATGCAGCACATTTCCTGGGAAAAAAAAAATGTTCTGAGAGAATTTAATCCCTTCAATCCTGTCTTTAACCTGCTTTCCTAAAGAAACAAGACACATACAGTTGCAGTCTTCCTCTTTTCCTCTTGACCTTTAATAAGGGTGAGCCTCTCAGATGATGCTAACTGCAGCTGACAGGGAGAGAGAGATCTCAAAGATACCTCCGGTGTCAGGACTGTGAAACTGGCAGCAGAAGGAAGCCCTGTGGGGGTCACCACCAGAGATTCCATCATGGCCTTCCTAAGTGCAGGCAGGTGGGGGTGGTGGTGAGGGAAGGACCTGAGAGAGTTTGGGAGGGTACACGGACTGTTGCAAAGGTGTTTACCAAAAGCCGGGGCATTCATGAAAACCACGCAGCAGTGGTGCAGTTCTGCTCTTTTGGACCACCTTTTTTGCTCTCTCACATCTCCTGTGGTACCTCACTGGGGATGATGAGGTGCAGTTACCAGATGTGAAGAGTAGGAAATGCCAAATAAAGCAGAAACTTGAGTTGCTCAAAGTCTTAAGACTTTGCTGTGCCACACTGCAAGGATGCAGAACAAAACCAGCACACTCAGGGAACTTTGGGTTTTCCTTCTCATATGTCTTCCACGATGTACATCACTGGGACTTTTCTAGCTTCAACAGCACCGTGCCAGCATAGAATCATAGAGTGGTTTGGTTTGGAAGATCATCTAGCTCCAACCCCCCTGCTATGGGCAGGGGCACCTCCCAGTAGAGCAGGTTGCTCAAAGCTTTCCCCACCTGGTGACCTGGCCTTCCATCTTTAGCCTGGAGGTCTCAAGAGTCAGTGACTGTCAGTGCTTTCGCTGCTCCAGGACTGATTGCAGCTCCTCAGATGGGGCTGGCTGGAGAAATGAGATAACATAGAATCACTGAGGTTGATCACTAAGATCATCTAGTCCAACCCATCCCACCATGCTTGCTAACTGTGTCCCTCAATGCCACATCTACCCTCTTCTTAATGCCTCCGGGGATGGTAACTCCACTACCTCCCTAGGCAGCCTGTGCCAGTGCCTCACCACACTCTCAGAGAAGAAACATTTCCTAATATCCAAATGGAACCACCCTGGATGTGACCCACACTGCATCTTGTTTGGGACCATGGCTCCATGTTGCTGCACTGTTGTGCAAACGTCCACCTTCTTCAACTGCATGTACATCTCTGTGCTCTCCAAAGATAGCCTGACATGACATGTGCATGGATGAAGGTGGTTAAGGTTGGAGGTGCATAACCTCTTGAGGGTCACGCGGTGTTCCTGTTTTTATTTTAATAGGAGGAGCAGCAGGGAAAATCTCTTGGCAGCTGAGATGGCCTGGGCTCACATGGAGATTTGGGAGCGCGCTGTTTCCCAGCTCATCCCACAGCCCCTATGGCATGTGTGTGGCACATTACTCAATGCAGAGATGCTCTTGCTCCCAGAAGGTGATGCTGAGCAAAGCTGTGGCCCTCTTAGCTGGCTGGTAAAGCAGCCGAGGTGCTGCTTGAATCACACAGACACAGCCTCCCGATTTTGCCCTCTTTTTTTTTTTTTTTTTTTTTTTTGTCCAGTGCATTTCTATGAGATGAAAGCACAGTAAGTGACACTCTCAGCTGCTATCAGCTCAGTTTTAATGTGGACTTTTCTGAGGAAGGAGAAAAGAAAAAAAGCTTCTCCCAAGGTCATTAGCTGACAATTGCAGCCTGTTTGAAAATTGCTTGCACTCCCTGCTAATTGGTCTACCAGACCTGTTCATTTGTTAATTTGATGCCATTAGGTAACCAGCACATCTCTGCTGCGGAAAGAGTAAGGACAGAGGCGGCTGTTTGGGTCTCTTGCTCTGGATGGACCTGACACAGGAGGGGGCAGGGGCCACCCCAAGGGGCAGTGGGATGCTGTAGGGACACTCTGGGCTTGGTGATATGAAACCTGGACTTTGGGGTGAAGGGGAGAGGCTGAATGAATAAATTGATTTAGGTTGAGTCAATAGCTCAACCTTAAAGCAATTATTGCAATTACCTAGGTTGGCATTAAATTGACTGCTTTTGCATTTGCGAAATAAAAGGGAAAAAAGAGGTGTTTCAGGGTTAAATGAATGCTTTATTTGACTAAAAATGAATTATGTATGAGCTGAATAAATAAGACCAAAGGGCTGGAATCACAGAGTAGGAGCGGATACCTGTCCTGACCCTTCCTCTCCTTTCCTTTCATCACATGGCTCCTTGTTATGTGATAGTAACATGGGACAAGGACAAGGTCCCCCAGCGGGGTTCCCTGCCTGTGGGCTGTGAGAAACATGAGGGGACATAGGAAGGAGAACCTGGTTCTATCCTTGGTCTGCTTGGGCCAAGCCCAGGAGGGAAGCAGAGACTCTTGGTCTTCACAGAGACAGTGCTGTGCCCACCCGTGAATATGCCTTATAGCTGGATGGTCAGGCCGTTTTCAGAGGAGAAAGACATTGAATTCATGAAGGAGGGGATGTGAACTGAGATTAGTGCATGAGATGCTGCAACAGAAGAGTCATCAGCTGTGTCTCACAGTCTGTGAAAGGTGCCAAATGCCCTGAAACTATTTACGCATTTAAGAGTATTTGGTGAGTGCAACCCAAACTGTTCCAGATTGGCTGAAAGAGGATCTTTTAGAAACTTGACTATATGAGTATATAAGGAGAAGTGAACTAGTGCACGGGAATGGTAGCTCCCACCTGGACAGAGCTCAGCTTCTACCTCTGGTGTAAAAGGGACTCGTGCCATCCTCAGAAGCTGGGGATGAGCCAGAATGTCTTATAGTTCTGCCTCATTCAAACAACCATGCTGCTTATCCCACAGGGCTGCCTGCCAGCCCCCTTGTGTCCTTCACCCTTGGCCTTCCCTTATAGACGTCAGCCCCAAAAGACTGGGAGATCTCAGCCCCAAAGCACCCTGAGAAGGACCTGGCAGTCAGTGGGTAACCCGTGCTTTATTGACGGAGAAGGAAAACAAACTCACGTAATTCTCACCAGACTAGGGCTGTTGCCAGCACAGCTATGTTAGTTGCAAATCACACCTCATCACACCTGATGGTCACAGCTTGGCTGGAAAAAGCTTGTCAGCTTGACCCTGTGTAAGGAGACAGAGGATTTAGCGGGCTCTTCCTTGCTGCGTTTTGAGAATTTCCTAAGAAAACATTTTCCTTCCATGGGTGATTTCACAGGTTGGGAGAAAAGCAGCTGTTGGTGGTTCACAGCTCAGATTTCCCTGAGAAGTGTAAAGTCTCAGCTGGACACCGTGATGATGGATTTTATAGATTTCCCCTCGCTTCCTCCGCAAGCACCAGGCAGCTAAACCCAACAGTAGGCTACAGTGCGTTTCTCTGTGTTTTACTTTGCCTTGAGATAATCCATTTGCCTCTGTTCTTTGAAAACTTACTGAATAAGCCACTTGTTTCACACTAGTGGGGAAATAACACTTTGGGGGCCCCTTTTGTGCCTGTCTTATGTATAACAGGAGTGTGGAGTTTTATAAAGGTTAATAAATATCCAGCCCTGCCAGATGTTAGCTTTCCTTTTTTTTTCCCCTCATTTTTTGCCTTTCTAGAAAGGAGGTCAGAATTTGAGTTCCACACTTCATGTGACTGCAAATAAAATGGGACTGTTTCTAAGAGACATGTTGTGACAGGGTGAATTATCACATTTTAGCTGGTGTTAAATATAGAAATGCCACTTAAGAGGGGATGCATTTTGTTAGGCATCTGATATTTGTCTCCTCAAGACATCCCTGTGAGATGGCGTCTGTTTATTATCTTCTCCTCTCTTTATTATTCTGCTGTCTGGTGACAATGGTTAATGATAAAGTTGGTCTTTTATGTGTTTTGTAATGCTGGAGATATGGTGGGGTGGGTCATTGCCCTTGGGGACCTGACTCCAAATTAGCCCCAGCTGGAGAAATTCCCACTTGCAACATGTGCCTGGTTCTCCCCATGGGAAACTGCTGGGTTAAAAGCAGGAGTGGATGCAGGCAAAAGATGCAAAATGTCTGTGCTAATACGTGGCCTTGTGGCTACAGCTGGGAACATGGGGCAGGAGAGAGACTTGGAGAGATGTGATGCAGCCCAAATCAGCAACACTGGGATGAGGAAGGAGGGAAACCTTTCCCTTAGGTTGGAATCATAGAATGGATTAGGATGGAAGAGACCATAAAGATCATTGAACTCCAACTTCTGCTGTGGGCTGGTTGCCCTCCAACAGACCAGGCTGCTCAGGGCCCCATCCAGCCTGGCCTTGGGCATCTCCAGGGATGGGGCACCCACAAAAAAAAAAAGGGTCAAAACTTGCTGGAGTGAATGGTTTTGAAGTTTGGTTACTGTGGTTAAATCTAGTTCATTGATGGCTCTTTTTTCTTCTCTTGTTGGAAAAGCACATATTTGGGCTCATTTATAAAATTAGGAAGTGCCATTTTCTTTCTGGTGTATGCTCTCTGCTGATTCTCGAGAGTGGTAATTGCGTGGAAACTTGCATGGCTTATACCTAAAGGAATCTTAATTTTAATACATACAGATTTATACCTATTGAAGCCTCGTTTAGTTAGAAGCAATGCAGGCTTCCATCAGACACCTTTTCGAACAGAAGCTGGCTGTACATTTAAAGTGGTTTCTCAGTTCTAACTTTATCTTCCCCCTGCTTGGACTCAGCTCCATTAAAGTTAATCACCATCATATACTATTACCCATTCAGTTAATGAAAAATAGTTTTCTCCAAAGGTGAAGTGTTATAATTAAGGGCTCTGCATAGCCACAATAGCTTTTATGCCTTCGCTCTTTTTTTCATTTTTTAAAATTGGCTCTTTCTGTGCAGAGCGAAGGGCCAGAAATGCTTATGATACAGGCTAGTTCTGCTCTGACAACGAGAAAAGTAATCGTGTTGGATTACACGGCCACAGATAGAATTTAGCAACAGGTTCATGTCGGTGCCATGGATCATCAGTCAGATCTGATAAACCTCACAACTTACTGAGCAACACCGGCCTACTTTACAGCAGCATTGGTTTTATTCAGAATGATACCAGGCTGCTTTTAGAGCAGTAATGAGAGCGATGCAAGATGGGGAGTGCGGTCTGGCAAGAGACAGCCTGGCCCAGGGAGGAGAACAGCTCTGATCTATCCCTCAATCCCCAGCACCCATGGGCATGCCACCAGAGTGGGGAGGTGATGGTGCAGCCACAGCTGGGCTGAAGAGAGTTGGACCAGATGACCTTTAAGGGTTCCTTCCAACTCAAACGATCCTATGAATACGTTTGAATAGTCGCTGCATCAAATTGTTTTGTCAAAAATCACTATTTTTTGGTTATGGACTAAGTTAGTATTCTTTCCCTCAGCTTGTAAATTAAAGATTAAAAAAAAAAAAAAGCTGCATGGAAAATTCCTGATGCGCATTAATAAAAATGTTCTTGTGTATGTTCTATGATGCACTTCCAGCTATATAAATATAGATGATTTGTAGCTCTACACAAATAAAGCGGGATTTTCAAAAGCAATCTAACTGCTCCCAGCCTAAACTACTTGGAGTAAAAGCAGGGAGAGTTTATAATTAAATGCACTGGGAGCTGTGCTGGTCCCCTGCTGAGTGCCTTTAAACATCTCTCTCCTTAGACTCTACTGGGAGAGAAATAGACTGCATTTATAGCCATCTTGTTTCAATATAAACATGTCAAACTGTAAATCTGATGCAGAGATGGGCTCAAGCTGAAAAATTCTGTTCCAGATTTGATAGTCTCTATTTCAGATCAGCTCCTTTCTGGGCTTTGGATTGGAGGATCTGAGACTGGTTTCTAATTCAGGTCCAGTGCCCTTCCTTGCACAGAGAGATGCTCTCAGACCTGTGTCCCACTGAGCCAGTGTTACACTGCTGGTACCAGAGGAGTACTCCAAGGTGGTTTCCCAGTGTGAAATACCCTTTTTCAGCTCACATGTCCCTTACAACCTTGCTCCTGTTCAGAACATGATTACGCATTTCCTTTATAATGAGAGCAGTGTGTACCTGCCTTTGGTCTCACGCTTCTGTTCTCAGTGTCCCTATGTCTTTCATTCCATGCCCTGTAGAGAGAAGAAGCTAATAATACAGCATCACCAACCAAAATAGCGTTGTGGTTATTATTAGCTTCAACCAGGTTTTATGCTGGGAACAGCTTGGTCTTATGGCTGTATGCCATAAGAGAGGGCAGCTCTGCGTCCTGATAGGAGATGGAGCTTGGAGAAATGCAAAGAAAAACCAAATGTGCTTTGACAAACTTGGAATATGATGGGAGCAATTGGTGTATCGGCGATTCCAATCTTGTGTAAGCATTAAGTCTGAGGAGGAAGCTGTGGGGTGGGTGAAAAAAGTGAATGTTACCAAAACAACTGTGATGTGAGCTGTGTTAGCATCCCCCTGAGATGCAGACCTGCACGCGTCTCCTAAGAAGGTGTGTGTGCTTTGCAGATGTTTTCTCAGAGCGGGAGATGTCCTAATAAGCAGGTACATTGTTCCACGTGTTTAATCACGAGCGGCAATGAATGCCTGCTTCAGTTCTCCTGCCCCTTTTTTTCTTCACTCCTGACCTTTTCCTTCCCTAACCTGTCATACATGAAAAACGATTATTAAAAGAACTAAAAAAAAAAAAAAAAAAAAAAAGAATAATAATAATAAAAAAGAAAATAAGATGATTCCATTTGAGGGGGAGACTTGGGAACGTAAAGGAGAGTGGGAGCGTGTTATGTAGTGCTTGTTTTCTCTGCTGCCATTTTACTGCTTTTCTGGGCACCCTGCCAGAAAAATGGCGAGTCGCACTTTAATTAAAGAAGGCTCTGTGTGCACTCCAGCTGTTCCTCATGTGACCGCCTGTCTACGGGCAAAGCGGAGGATGCTCCCTCCAGCTCCCCCCAATCAGTGCTAACCCAATTCCCGACCACACACTGTCAGGCGTGCGTGTGAACCTGCAGCACTCGGGGCACGGTCTGCCAGCCGAATGCTCAGCACTGTGTCCTGGTATCCTCACGTACCCAGGGCAAAGCCTTGGCAGTAGCACTGCTGGAGGCTTGGGAGTGCATAGGGAGAGGTGTGGCTTTGCTTAGAAGCATCTCTGCTGCCTAAAAACAGATTGTGATGACTGGAAGGAAGGGCATTTTGGGCTTGGTGGTGGAAGGTTGGGTCCCCAGTGGAGTTTCTGGGAAAGCAGAAGTTGGCTGTGGATGAGTATGACTAATTTTGCAGCAGTAACTTAGATCTGAGATGCCTTGGGCTCAGGGAAGACCAGTGTCATTGCTTATGATTATTCCCCCCCTCCCCGCACCAGTCTTTGGGGAAAGAAATCAGCTTAAAATGAATCATAGAATCATGGAATGGGGTGGGTTGGAAGGGACCTCAGAGCTCACCCAGCTCCAACTTGCTGCTATGGGCTGCGTCCCTCCCACCAGCTCAGGCTGCCCAGGGCCCCATCCATGGCTTTGGGCACCTCCAGGGATGGGGCACCCACAGCTCTGGGCAGCAGTGCCAGGGCCTTCCTGCCTTCTTTGTGAAAAGCTTTCCTCTGACATCTAATCTAAGAAGAGACCATCTCTATCAGTGCACCTAGGCTACAAATCCAGCTGTGCTTCTGAAAGGTGCCATACAGACTCAACAGCAATTTTAAGGACATACTAATAAAGGAAAGCTGCCTGACAAGGGGAAAATTGTTGTCACAACCCTGTAAGGAAAGTTCCGTAGAACCTTGTAACTTATACATTTTTAAATTGCTTCTTGTCCTCTGAACCCAGTTTCTTATGGAAGAAAAAGTTTACTGTGCTAACGCGGGCTGTATGGTCCCTGAAGAGAATAGGTTGAGCTGAGTTCCGTGCATGCTGCAGGGCCTCTTTCAGCACGAAGGGCACTGCAATGAATGTGACGTTGTTTGTGCCTGCTGTGAGACCGTTCTCTGCCAGATGGACCTGAAGGAGCCTTTCTGTGAGCGAGAGGCACTGCTGTGACTTCCAGGGAGGGCTGATGCACTGAAACCCTATGCTTCTGCTTCAGCAGCTCTGTGGCATTACCACCATCATGAATGTCGCTTCTGACATGCTAATTCAGGTGTGAGGTGAAACATCCTGCTGCCGAGGTGTTTATTGTGCTTTCACACACGTCACCTACCGGTAATGCAAAGCTACTTCCTCCTGTGCTGGTATGGGGCTCAGCCTCCTGCACTGACCTATATGAGACCTCTTTTTGGGAGCTTTCTAACACTTTCCCCTTTCATAGCCTGAGAATTGTTTCTTCTGTTCTCGCCTGTCTCCCTGTGCACCTAGCTCTAATGGCATGGTTTATGGCAGCGGAAATGAATTGGCATAATACACTGAGGAGGCTGAAGACTGAGCTATTATGCTGCTGGAAGTCAACTTAAAAGTCATGGAGATGGGCTGGACTTCCACTCCCCTGCAGCAAAAAGCAGAAATGGAGGCAAACCTGAGAAGGGGGAGATTTCTGTATAGAAACACTGATCACAGAACCACAGAACCATTAAATTTTGAAAGACAACTAAGATCCAGTTCAACCATTAACCTGTGCCTGTGACTGCTCTAGGTCACATCCATCAGTGCAACATCTATCCTTTTCTTGAACACCTCCAGGGATGGTGACTGCACCACCTCCTTGGGCAGCCTGTGCCAATGCATTACTACTCTTTCTCAGAGGAACCTTTCCTAAAATCCAACTTGAACCCTCTCCTGCAACTTCCCAGATGTTTGGGTGAAAGCTTTGCGTGTGGGATGTCAGAAGTCCACCTCGTAGGCTTTGCCCAGTCTTCATGTGCCGCAGAAGGCCTCACAGTGTTTGAACAACTGTTGCTGTGTGTCAGTAATGTTTAAAAAAGGGCCAGCTCAGTTCCCGGTGGCAGAAAATCACACTGCCAGCTGCAGATAGTTTCTGACCAGTAGCTGGAGGCTCTGGAGGCTTTTGTGCAATGTTTCCTTTGTGCCTTTCCTGTTTACTGTGGAGCCCAAGTGATGCTCCAGGCTCTTTGTCTGTATATCCCACAAGTTGCCATTGTTGGATTTGGGGTTCCATCAAATAAAGCAGCATGTTTTCCCCAGATACAGAAGTACGTGTGCAGGTCCTGGTGTTGGTGGTCCTGAGTTTGGTTGTGTCATCTTGGTCTGTGAGCTGGCTGTGTGCTTTGTTGTTGGCTGGAAATCTGAGGAGCATGAGGCCTCTTTCTTCTGCACTCAGATGCTGATCTCCTGTCAGTGACACCATCTGCTCGCTTGCTCCTCAGCTCTTTTCTCTGAAGTGATTCATTTGCTTTCTACAGTCCAGTTTTTGTTTGGGTGATGCTGTGATGGGAGTCTTTCATTTCTCTGGTACCGCCTTTCAGCTCAGTACCAGGTTTCCTCTGTCCATGGAAGTTTTTCTTACAAGAAAAATTATGAATTATTTTCCTTTCTCTAGATTTCATTTTTTTGCTTTCTAGGCAGTTTATCTTTCCTTCACATACATCTGAGTGAACTTTGTTTATCCTGGCTGCTTTGAAATGCAGGCTTGGAAGCAGCCAACAGCTTCATGAGCTAAAGATGATATGGGTAGAGTTGGTGCTTATATAGGAGATCCCCAGCTGTACTGTGCATCATGTACTGGAGAAAAATAAGAGAAAGATTCAATTCTGGTACAATGACAAGGGTTCCATATCAGCAGAATATTTCCAAAATATGTCTAGAGATGGTATTCATAACATCCTTGCTTACTTCTGATGGTTCTCACAAGTTTTCCCTGTTTGCATCCTGGGTACGTCCTCCTGGTTCCACACAAGTTACTGCATCTTTTGACAATCTAGATTTTGGTATTTGTTCATTGACTTGTTGGAGTGAGTGGTTGTCAGTATGCAGACCACCCGAAGGGCACAGCTTCTACTGTCTCTCTGTTGTGGTCTAGCAGGTGCACCCATCCTCCAGGCACTCTGGGCTTTGAACTTGTGTTTTTGCATGATTGTCATTTGAAGGAGCCCTCTTCCCATTCTGCCCTGCACAGCACCTAATTCATACAATGTGTAGTTCTCACCACAACTTGAATTTATGCCTCTTGCTGTTTTCTCATACAGCATTTGATGACCAGATGAAAACTTGTTCATCTAAGCAGTCTCTGGCCTGTGGCATTTATTGTAGCTGTCTACTTGGTGTGGTACTCTCTTAACTTAGTTTCTTTCATCTTCTATCCGGGCAAGGCAAACTACCCTGCAAGAAAAACAAATTTTGTTTTCAGACTTGAGTCAATTTTCCATGCCTGGATTTTTTTTTTTTCCAAGTGAAAACATGGGTGTTGTGGAAAGGTGGGTGAATGGGATTCATTCCAACACAAAGTCAGGATGTGGCCAAGGTATGTACCCAGCTTGGCAGCTTCAGCGCTCTCTGTTCTGCTCAAGCATAGCCATGGCTATTCTGCTTTGCGTCTATTCAGGCTGACTGTGGCCAGCATGATGAATGTGCCTTGCAAAGAATGACAGTGTGAAAGGTCCCAGGCCCGCAAACCTGGATTAGATCAATATTGACAAAGCTACTAATGCTCTAAGATTGTGTTCCAGCGGTGTGTGAACAGACCTGGAGCTAAGGCAGTCTCTGTCCTTGGTGAGGATACCAAGGGAGAGACTCATCAAGAGAGTAAGTGACCTATGGTATAGTTAGACATGTTGGAGACATGGGACTGGGATACAGAGAACAGCTCGTGAGTAGGTAAGGGAGTATGAAATAGTGGGGTACGCTTTGCAGGGAGAGGGGCAGTCTTTGGTATAGAGTGACAGAGAAAGTGAGGGCAAAAGGACATTTAATAGGACAAAAAAGAGAAGGTAGGCAGAGTTGACCACACCTCAACTCTGCTTGTCCAGCTGATGTTTGGCCCTTCCAGATGGGGTCATGCCTGTAGCTGGCTGAGGGCACGTCTCCATGAAAGAACAGAGCTCGTACATGAGTCTTTGAGCAGGCTGGCATATCTGTTCCGCACAAGATCATGCGGTGACACTTATGATGGCTGGTTAGCAGTGACAACTTTCTTGGTACAACTCCACACTAGCCAGTTTGTTCACTTGCAGAGCAAGGATCTCAGCATAGAGTCAACATCCACCCTGCTGATACTCTAGATCATCATCTATCACTGTGTGTCCTTCAGAGACCAAACTGGCAATATATGACCTCTTGTCCTAGGTCTAAACTGAGAGAGAACAGCTAGCTTCTCTTGGTAACATCAGGATGTTTTCTTGTGAAACTGTAGGGAACCTGTGTTAGCAGGGGGTTGGACTGGATGATCACTAGAGGTCCTTTACAGCACCTGTGTTTCAGTGATTCTGTGCTGACCCTGAGAAAGGCTATAACTGGAAATGGCACCTGGAAAGGTCATCTTTATGAACTTTGGTATGGAAAGAAGTGAAAGGCTGGAGTCTGTTTCAGGAACATGATTGAGATTCATGCTGGAAGGACAATGCAAGGCTTTATTTGATCAGGTCTGGAGTCAGGATTGAGATAGGAGTCACTGATGTGGAGGGGATGGCTGAATTTCTGTCCAGGGTGGAGGCTGCTTCAGAGGCAAGTCACAGTGGCAGAGTACAGTACTGAGGGCAGAACCCAGTGGGATCCACTCAACAGGTGACAGCGGACAGTCTTCAGTGAAGTCATATGGAAAGAATGAGTAGAAACGGCACAGAAGAGTACCATGGAAGACAAGGTGATTGAATGAGGTTGGGGCAGTGTATGGAGGACGGAGTTAGAGAGATGGATCTAGGACTGTGAAGACAAATATTTGGCAGCCAGGCAGTCTGTTTGGCTGGAATTTGTGGTTTCTTTATGTCTACTTTTGATCTCAGTATGAATGTAACTGAAATATTTCCATTTTCCTGGCAAGGTAGATGTCCCCAGACCCTGCAGCTGCTCAGTGAAGGCAGCTTTGTTACCAGGATGGTGGCCAACATTGCAGTGACATTATACAGCTGCTTGGGGCCTGGCTGTCTTGATTGTATTCGTCACCTGCCTTAGGACTGCTCCCAGCACTTGTTGCTGACCTGTTGGAAGCTTCTGCCTTGCACCAAGTTTATTAGTCCAGAGGCTTTGAATAAAATAGTTCCCATTCCAGTGAACTTGGATTTCTTGACAAAACTGATCTCATCCCAAAATCACCCAGCAGCTTCATCCACTGATGACTTTGGCATCTGTGAACAGAGCTGAGAGCAAGGAGAAGCTGCAGCATTTCTTTAGTTGCTGCCAGGCTGTTGTGTTGGCTGACGAAATGTTTTGGCCTCTAAGCCATAGCAATGAAGGTTTGTTTTGCAGCACTTGGTTCTTAAAGGAGTTTTAAAGCCTTAATCTTAAAAATAAATAAACAAATAAATAAATAAAAGAATTTTTCACTGAATTGGCAAAAAGCCACAACATAGTATATAACCTCTGAGCACTCCAGGAGCCTTTTTTTTTGCAGCAGCAGCTGGATGAGAGGTGAGTCGATGGAGATAGAGCAGGAGGGGTTCAAAGTGCATCCCGTCTGGTGATTTGTCACCATGCTGGATTGCCTCTGTGCTCCATTGGCAAGAAACCCAAACTATGCTGTGCTGCCTCTGCAACAGAGCTTTGGTCCCTCCACGTGCCGGGGTGTGAGGGAGAGGTGTTTACACTTCCCATCCAAGGGGAGAGCAGGGAAGGAGAGCACTGACACTTCTGTCCCAGACTGTAGTGAGATAATGGATTTGCTCCCAATGCCCACTTCAGTGCTACTAATAAAGAGTGGGAGGGAAATTCCTTGCGTATATCTCTGAGCTGTGGATGAAACTGCAGTCCCAAACTTTTCTGCTGCTTTGCCCAAGACTGCAGTGAACCACGGCTTGTAATACAGACCAATGCCATGAAGCTAATGTAGAAAATGGGTAAGACAAGATCATGGTGGGTGAGTTTATGGACTTCCTACTTTTCCGGTGGCAAGGAAACTTGTTTTCATGGCTTTCAGATTTGGCTTTGGGAGGACAGATGCTGATCCAGGGGCTTGGCAGAGTGGGTGTTGCGTGATGGGATTGGATGGTATGATTATAAATCCAGTAAATCCACCAGCAAGTGAATTTCCTGAAACAGTAAATTCATGTGAGCGGCTGTACCTATAGGTGCCGCAACCAAGTCTAATTTCAGGGCTGCTTGAAAGCCCAGCTAAAGTCAGGCTCTGATGCCAGTGAGGCACTGAACATGCACAGCCTACTACAGCAGCTGGGGCTCAAAATGGTGGACAGTTATCAAAAATTGTTCAGTGCTGGAGCAATGCAGGGCAGAATGCAGTTGTCCCAAAGTGCCTCTGTGTCCTCTGCTTTCCCACGCTGCCTCCTCTGCCTGACTTTGATGCAAATTTTCCAGTTCTGTTCCAGTTTGTCATCAAAAAACTTGGATATTTTCTTGTGCTTTTGAGGTCAGCAGGCCTGCTCCTGTGCTAGGGAAATGTAGCAGGAGATTGGGTCTGACATGGTGACAGAGACTGCTCCTTTTGGAGAGCCCTTGTCCCTCACGTGCTCAGGGGTCTGCAACCCAGTCCACCTGGGTGTGAGGTCAGGCTGTAGTGCGGAGAGTTGCAGTTGCTGGGACACTTGCTGGAGAGCCCCAAGGAGCAGAGCTGAATGAACCTGCATGTCTGTACACACATCCACTTTCATCCATTTTTGCATCTGTTGCTTCCCAGCCTCAGAGCACATACCCCTTTTTTCTCATCACAGTATTTTAGCAAAGTATAGATCCCCCTCCCTGCAGGCTCCTGCAGTACCGGCTCATGTCCTCTCTAGTGCCTAAGAAACTACTCCAGAGGAGACTTTGCTTTTCTCTTTTTCACTTTCAATTTTTGTTTTGCTATAAGTCTCTCGTTGTTAGGATTTAAAATAACCCTCTTCTGTTGGAATCAGCCTCCTGCATGCAGCACTGCTTGGACTCTGCACCAGAAATCTGTGCTAAGGAGGTGAACCGTGTCTGACCGCCTGTTGCTCTTCCTCTGAATTTCCCAGGAGCTGCTGTACAATGTTTCCTACCTCTGTGGTCTGTAGGATAAGGTATAGGAAAGGTCTGGCTTGGAGAACACTAAATAGTGTGCAGTCCACAAAGAGCAGAGGATTTTGGACCAAGTCTTAAGGAAAAAAATAATGGGAGGGGTTTGGAGGAAGAGCCTCCTGCCAAGGAGCAAAGCAGCAGCCTGAAGCTGGGGCTGTCCCCTAGCCCTTTGTTCCACTGGGTGGTCAACACAAAGAGGCTTTAGCGTTGAGGATTTGGCAAAGAGATGTGGCAAAACGCTGTTAGTTCCCCTGCTTTTGTCAAAGGCATGTCTGGCTGCCAAGGGAAGTTTCCATATCCTGCTGCCTGCATTAGCCAAGGCTTAGCTGGGACCCACCATGGTCATGAGTCTTTGGGCTGTGACCGCAGTCTGGGAGTTTTGTTCCTTCCTTTATAGCTGGATGGAGAGGACAACAGTCAAGTGTTTTCAGCTATTCTGGCTGATTCAAGCTTACTACAGAGCTCGGTGCCTGGGCCAGTTTCTTGACATGGGTTGGGTGTCCAGGGGATGTTTGCTTTGCTTCTGCTGGGACTGAGCCATTTTTCAGCATCTTCCTCTGGTTTCCAAAGCCAAGCTATGGGCTTGAGAGTTTCCTCCAAGAAATGCTTTGCCTTGCTGAGGGCTGGGTCTGTGTGAGCTGCCTTTCTTAGAAGGAAATGTAGTGTGAGGAAATCAACAAGTGTTGGCGTCCCTGAAGATGCAAGAGGCAACCTCTTTCTCATTGAACTTTGGCTTGAATGAACAGTGAAGGTAGTTTATAAATGACCTTTTATTAGATGAGGTAGGTTCTTTGGTCCAGATTTTTTCATAGAATCATTAAGGTTGGAAAAACCCTCTAAGATCATCTAGTCTAACCATCCACCTACCACCAATACTGCCCACTAAGCCATGTCCCTCAGTGTCGCATCTCCATGTTTCTAGAATGCCTCCAAGGTTGGTGACCCCACTGCCTCCTCGGGCAGCCCGACCACTCCTTTGGAGAAGAAGTTTTTTTTCCCAGTATCTAACCTTTCTTGTGATTAACCTGGAGGCAAAAGGGGAGTTTTGCCTGCGGGTAGGGTGCAGAGTTGGGACAAACCAGAGCAGAGTCTTTGTAAAAGGGAGCTGAAGGAAGATGTGGAGACACATGAGATGTAATGGCAGTATTTGTGGGGAATTACTGTCATGTGGAGAAACTTCACGCTGATTGGTGCAATTAGCTGATATCAAGATGGTGTTTAAGCTGTAAAAAGCATCCATAATGGCGATATGGGCAGAGAATTGTGGGGATGGAAGCAGGCTGTCATTAAAGTGAAGATGAAATTATAGGATGTGTTTTCGTTATAGTTTATACAGTCTGACAGATTGGAGAGGAAAGTTTCCTACTTTGAGAAAGTTTGGGGCTTTTGTTTTTGTTTGTTTTCTGATAAGACAGTCTCTGGTGTGAATCCATGTGCTGAAGCACTATAGCCTAAGGGCTGTCTTCTGCAAATACGCCTTTTTGGCAGCGCAGGCAGGGCTCAAGTCCATTAGGCAAGAGCAGTTGCAGGCTGCGATCATCCTGGATCAGCCCAGTGTAGGACAAGCATACTTAATCTTGCATGCATGCATAATATGGAAAGAAATGAATGCTTGCCATTTGTTTGACAAGAGCATCCCCTAGTCTGGGGAGCGCTCTGCTCAGTAGCCACGTTTCATGCTGAGGAAGAGCCAGATCAGCCTCTCCCTCGTGCTGCAGCACACAGAGAGAAACTCTGAATGTGTTGTGTTTGATATGAAAAGCATGTGAGATTTTTTCCCCTATTTTCTGTCGGGAATGAATATAATAGAGCTGTCACCTTTCATCAGTCAAACTTGGTGGCAGCTAAACTCAGGGGTGGTAGCAGAGATGGGCACGCGAACGGTGCAGAGAGAGCTGGAATTTGCATTGCAGGGAGGGAGGGATTTTTCCATGCATCTGGAGGAGGAGAGAAGAGCTGCTCTTTGGGGTTTGCTTCTTCCAGAGATCCTGACATATTTGGGGCTGGACTGAGTCCACTGGGGTGGGCACAGAGAGCAGCTGGGTATGAAGGGGAAGAGAAGTGCAGCCAAATGAAACAGAATACTTTTTTTTTTTCCTTTTGAGGGATTGTCAGGGTTATTTACAGATAGGTTTAAAATCTTTTCCTGGCTCTGAGGAATGCCTCTCTGAACTCCTCCTGGACAATAGGCTCAGCTGCTGAGTCCGGAGGGAAGCATCTCCACTGGAGCTGGTACCATAGAGCTTCCCAGCTACGTCACAGCTCTGCAATCCAAGAGGCAGTGCAGGGCAGGGTTAGATATTCTGTGTATTTAATATTCTGTATAAAATATTACATTCTTTATATTGAGTATTCTAAATATGCATAGGCAGTCTACACATTTACCTTTGCAGAAAAGTCATAATTCTGTATGGCCCCACTCCCACTGGCCAAACTCTCGGCCTTACCCATATTTGGGCACCTCTTGGGCAGAGCCAAATGCTGTGAGGTCTCACCAGGGGCCAAGCAAATGAGAGGCTCTCAGCATATCACTAGAGAGAATACGTCCCCAGGGCTCACCGTGCCATGTCCTGGCAGCCCTCACACAGCATTTGGAATGGTTGTGCAGGGAATTTGGGGCACAAGCTCTGCTCTACTTACCCCTATGGAGCTGATGGCACTGGAGCTGCTACTCTGAGATACGCTTCTTTGGGGCGGGTTTTGTATTCTCTGTCTTGGCATTGCATCTCATTGCAGGCATAAACCTGCAGCCCTCCTAATTGCTGCCCCCAAGGTTTTCAGCTGTGCTTGGCAATGTGGAAACTGCCTGCAGTTCTCAGGATGCGTTAAGCATCCTTTTGTCCCTTTACAAGAGCCTCTCTTACCCAGATAGAAGAGCTGAGCAACATCAGAAGAGCATGGGGCTGACTGGAATTAACAAGGAGGTGAGGAGAGCAACACTGCTGTTTTCTTCCTTAGTTTTTTGGAGGGATGTCAGAAACACTGGGACAATCCTCCAGTGAAGGCTATAATTAATGAGGGCTGAGCTCAACTCATTATCTGTCTGTGCTTTGAGAAGAGGGTATTTGAATCATACCATCTTTAACGGTATGGGAATCATGACTGCAGATATGACTTAATGCACAGCACTGGTTCTGCCCACCTGTAGATGCAGTGGGTTTCTGTCATGTCTGGGCCACATCTTATTTTTTTTTTCCCTAGGAAACACTTATTTAGGCCAAATCTTGAGTGCTTTCCAGAGTAAGATGAATTACAACAAAAGTTGTGTGCAGACTGGTGGATCTGGGCATGTTTTGTCACTCCCAAGGCACCTTGAGTGATGTGATGGGACAGGCAAGGGGTCTGTGTGTCAAACCTAGACAAGCTGCCTGGTTTTACCCTACAAGTGGGGCTGAAGAATGGAGAGAGGAGGGATAAATGTATTGGTATGGGGGTAGTTGGGTGGAATGGTCTCATTTGATGCAGGGGTTCTGATTCTGAGTGATGCCCTAAGGCTCCCAAGGTGGGTGTCTGAGATGTTTTCCTTTGGTGTGTGGGCCGCCATAGCAGCAGGAACCATTGGATAAGGCAGATGGTACTGCCTTTTCCTTCAATCTGGTTGAATCCCATGTCAGGATAAAAATGAGAAGAAGCTCCCACTCCCCCTCCCACAATAGGTTGCTCTCAGCATAGCGGGGAGCAGTGCAATGACCAAACTTTCTTCCTCTAAGATAGCCAGTTTTGACAAAGTTCTTGCTTGGTACTCCCATGCTGAGCAAGAAAACACCATGGTTGGAAAGCTATTTGTTGAAGCCAGCCATCCTGTAAGCAAAGGGCGGCTGCTAGGGTTGAGACTGCAGCAGGGAACTTCCCTGATGGAAAATCTTGACTTAGTAAAACTCGGGGATCTGCTTATCTGAAGTATGTCACCATCTCTCCCTCCACCCCCTGCAAATCTAGCCGAGATAACTGAAGTCTCTGGAGCATATTGTATTCAGGGTGACCTTCAGGACGGCAGTGCTGTGACCTCAGTACTGTGCCTGATGCAGCTCTGTGCCCTGCCAGTGTAAGTGGGCTCTGCTTTGCAGAGCAGAAGGTGCTGCTTCTTCGTAGATCTGGCAATTGCCTCGAAACCTGTTCTGTTTGAATTTCAGTCTGGCTCAGAATGTTTTTTCCCTCTTGGTTTCTAAATGGATAATGTGCTTCAGTTTCCCATCTTGCCAGGTGGCATTTTGGTACGGTGTATGTTTGCAAAGACTGCCTTTCTTAGGGATGGGATTTATCCCGTGATCTCCTCACCACAGTTACTTCAGGCCCGGTATATACATTTTTCTTATGCAATCACTAAGGGACAGGACGCCAGCAGAACGCGACATGATTTGTGAGGTTAAAGTGAAGCATTTGATAATATCTCTTCATCCTTTAACCTGAAAAAGATGTCAAGCTGTCCTCCCACCACTGCGTATGATGTACATGAAAAACTGGGGGGGGAAATATGGCTGTAGAAAAGCTAACGTGCATGAAAAGGATTTTGTATTATGTATTTGCATAAATAAGGGAAAGACAGCATTACTGGTAGGTAGTACCTACATCAAGTAGCATTTACATCTGTCAAGCCCAAATGAGAGCCGGGTGTTTATGAAGTGGAATGATTTAACATGCCAGTCTTCTCTCAGCTGTCATCTATTTCAGGAATTTCAAATCTTTCTAAATTAAGCTTATTTCCACTTCTTGCTTGGCTCCTGAATGGGAAAAACTTTCCTGGAATAAACAGATCATTTGTTTTACTTAAATCATCCTGGAGGTAGGGGGGAAAAGGCCAGGGCAGAGCTGAATGACTGCTCTAACTAAAAAAATTAATAAAATACTGATGTGGACAAGTGAAAGAGGAAACAAAAGGCATGGGGAACACGTGGTGACCTAGCACCCCAAATGTGCAGTGCGAGCAACGCTTTCGTGGTGAAGGATGGCAGGAGATTGGCTCAGCACGTCAGGAGGAGAGCAATTATTCAGCCTGCTGGCAAGCCTCATTGCTCAGGTGATGGAGCAAGTGTTCTGTATTTATTCTGCAGCCTTGCTGTGAGATGGGAAACTGGATCCTGATGTCAGGCTTGGACAGAGAGGCTGCCAAGCCTTTCCAAACCTGACTGAGAGATTTTCCTAATGATTAGTGCTGTGTGGTGGAGGCCCGTGTGCACACTACCCTTGTACATGGTTATATTAACATGCCCCCCCTTCAGGGGGGAAACTGAAGATCCCAGCTGGTTGGAAGTATCCTCTCTTGGCTATTCCACACTTTTTCCACTCACATTTAGCTCTATTCACTTCCCACTGCTCCCACTCATTTTTCTCCTTGCCTCCCTTCTCCTCCTTGCTCTGAGTCCAAGCTCCTCCCATGTAGCACCTGCCTAGAGCTGGCATTGGCTCTTCCTCCAGGGAAGCTGGATGCACCTGGTAAAATAAATCCAGCTGTAAAAGCTGTGGACAGTGAACATTAAGCAGCAATTAGTGTGATTGGAGCTTGCAGTGGTACAACACCAGGAAACTGGATAGCATGCAATTCCCACTGGTGGACTTACACCAGTTGCTTGGTGTAGGGGTACCCAGGGTGAGAGTGCTGTAGACTAATTGTACCTCCTCAGGCACCTGGAATTTTCATGGAGGTCCCTCCAGTGCTAGACTTCTCCAGGGAGCTCCTAATAGCTTCTTGCTTCACCTGTCTGCTTATCAGTTTGGTGAGCCATGATTCCCAAATGGGTGTTTAAGAACCCCAGGCACCCAACAAGGCTGCTGGGTTGCGCCAGAGGCATTCAGAAGAACTTGATTCACACTTGCAGAATGTGACATGCTTTTCAAAGCGGTATTTCAAAACAGCAGCAACAATTGATTTAAAACTTATTTCAAGGAGTAGGTGAGAGTGAAACCATGCCAATTTTAACACGAAGCAGCTACGCTTTCATTGCCACATGCCAGACTAGCAGCTGGAGAGTGCTGGGGAGCATGTTGTGCTTTGATGTTTCCAAAATTGCAGTCCTAGGGGATTCCAGTGTAACCAAAAATGTTTGAAGTGCTGGCCTGCTGCCAGAGTTGGGGATGAAGAATGTTTCCGAGAACACAGCTCTGTGTGGAACCAGAGTATATTTTTTCCCACGTGGCCTGCAGCAGAACTTAAGTGGTGGTACCTTGGACTTACGGCGTTGCTAAGCTTTACCCCAGGGCAGTAGTGAAATGCAAAGGATCCCTTTTACAGGACTTCATTATGATTACCTTATTTTTTTTGGAGAAAAGGAGTATCCATTAATTAACGTTGCTGAAGTTTGATGTACTAATTTCTGGGTTTTTATAAGCTGTAGGAAGAATATAAGTGAGGTCTGAGTATGTACATCTCCACTTCTGTACACGCACATAGGCCTGCAGAAAGCAGTTCTTTTTGATAAGTGTCTGTAAAAGCTAAAATACAGAATTAATCCTCTAGATTAATTGTATTTAACGTGATCCTAATTCTGGTTTGAAAGGAATTCAGTGTGACAGCAGAGGGAAAATAACTATGCTGTTTTTTTCATTCTTTCTATAAATTACTTACTAATCCATGAGAAAACTGCAAGTTCCGGGGCTCAGAATACTAGCAGAGAAGGGATTTTGTTGTCCACTGGTGGTTAACATGGCTTTACTCAGCAAAGTTTGTCTGGACCTTGCCCACATGCTTTATAAACAAGTCTTACAGCCCGTTGCTACCCCATTCCTTCCTACTGTCCTTGGCTACGTTTGCACTTGACTTGCTGAGCTC